>JANVCQ010684980.1:0-14498 GCA_025531925.1 Erythroxylum plowmanianum | reverse complement strand
ATCTAAACATGTACAAGATAAAGAATGCCTTTAAATAATTTGTCACTAAACTACAACCAAAGCGATTGGCTGTAGGGAATAAACCAACACAATAAGCTCTGCGTATCCAATGGGAGTGATTGTTTCAACATGTGGACTTGGTGAGATGGCTACTAAACAAGTCTTCGATTGGCTTCGCTCAATGCCTAAAATTCTTCATGCTTCAGCCACTACCTGTAGGATCTGAGATGACACTAGGACTCATGAGGTTAGCTTAAGCTTACATATTCTTAAGTTGTTGTTTGCTGTAATAAATTCCTTCACGTGATTCTTTATTTATTTGATGCTGAGCTTCAAATTGAATGCAGTTTGAGCAAAAACAGGGAGATGTTGCATCAACAGTAGAATGCTATATGAATGAACATGGCGTGTCGGAGCAAGAGGCAATCGATTTTCTCGCAAAACAAAATCATGTGTCTATGGAAGGACATGAATGAGAAGCTCCCGAAACCCAGCACTGGGGACATTCCGTTGCCTGTTGTCGACAATGTTCGACAATGTTATAAACCATGCTCGTGTGCTAGAAGTCGTCTACGAAAAAGAAGGTGGCTTCACCTTTTCCAAGAATGTTCTCAACAGTGTTGTCATGGGTTTGGTTGTCAATCCCTTGGATGTTTAACTAATTAACTCCTAAGTTGCTATATAATATTGCTCATGTAATTAATCAATTTGATCGAAAGAGATATATAGTCTCTAGCCTCCCCGTCAATGTTCTCAACTTGATGAATATAATGTGAAATTATAATAGCAATAAAGAAGAAATTACCTCTACCGTGAGGTTACGTTCAATTACCTGTCTTATGGTCTACGAACTTCGTTTTCTTTTAAGCTGTTGTAATTTATATTTATATTTATTTTTAGAGAAATTTTTATTTCACAATGTTCTTATCACTCACAATCTTAACTTTTCTATGAGTGTGACAATTCATATTATTATTCATTTGTATTAATTTTAAGTCCATTCTTGATTAAAACTTGTCTTTATAGAATAACTCTTGGTTTTATTTATATTGATATTGGATCTCAATAGTCTTATATCGGTAAAGGTAATATCAGAATTTGTTATTAGTCATTTTCTATAATTTGGTCTATTCTTAAATTTATCTGTTAATGTTTGTTATCCTTATGTCTTCTTACCATACATTTCGTTTCTTTAATGGAAAATTTTCATAAAAATAATTAATTTTTGAGTTCTTGTTTCTTGTTTGTTGATTTTAAAAGTTAATTAAAAAAAGGAAAAGAAAGGAAAAATAAAAAGAAAAAAATTCAGCCAAGTTTTATAAAGAGAATTTCATAAGCAGTCCCATCCAAAGTATACTCAAGGGGTTAGGTTGTAGCATCCTTTACAAGTGAGAGTTGTAATTTTTTTTTCCCACAATGACAAATTATTCCATACATCATATATATTTTGTTTTCTAATGTTCTTATTTTTCTTTTCATGTTGATATAATTCCATAAGTCTTCTGCTTCCCTCATAACAACAAAACTGACATTTTGCTACATGTTTTGACGATGCTTTTCAAAATGTCACTAGAAGTAAGCTTTTGGCGACGATTCCCAAAATCATCGATAAAAGTCTAGCTTTTTGCGACCTTCTGACGTATCATCGCTAAATGAATATATTTCATGATGATAACATAATTTGTCGCGAAAGGAGAGAAATATTTGTGACATTTTGGAAATTTCATCACTAATGTTCAAGCTTTAGGTGACAATCACTACAATTATCACTAAATGTTGGCCTTTTGGCGACGAATATGTGAATAGTTGCTAAAAATTTATATTAAGCATTTTATATCTTATGTATTCCTGAAGGATTTTTTTGTGTTTGATAGTATTTTTAAAAATAATTTTTTAAAACATAATTTTTAATGATAAATGTGCTAACCCTCCCTAAGATTAATTATAATTGATATTTATATGATTTTTCATTCTTTTCATTTGCCTTCTTTATAAACTTTTTTAAATAGATAATGCATTCAAACTTTATAAATTTGTTTAAATTTATTGATTTATACACAAATGATTCTTTAATGATGTCTATTGCAAATATTACTATGCCATCGTTTATACAAAAATTTCATGAAAATAAAATGAATCGTATTAATTATCTATTATTCTTAATCATTAATATTTATTAACTATAAAATAATAATACATATAAATATTGAAATATGGTAAGCAATATAATATAGTGATATATGTTAAGAATTATAAGATTTTAATTAGAAGTTTAACAATTATTACAATCAAAATAACAAATAAAGTTTTACACCTAATATTGCATTGAAAGGAAAAGAAATAATTATTTTTTCTTTTTCCAAGTGACATTAGACTCGTAGAAAAAGTAAAGGAGTTTCCAATGTTTGGATTCCCAAGAAGGCTCCTTTCATGTTCAAAGCCATCAATTGAAACAGTCAAAGATCTTCCTTTAGGTGTTGGTATACTGATACCATCTTCCAATAACTTCTTTGCTTTAACTAAATTTGTAGTAGATACAGTTAACGGTTTCCTAGATGTAATATGGATCACTGTATTAGATGAACCGTATGTATCATGCATTTCACCTAATGATCAAACAGCATAGAATAATCAAAGCTAAATCAAACGATACAAGGAACCCAAATTTGAACACATACATACCCGATTGAATGACTTCATCATCATCATAATGAATAAACATAGTTTTATAGACTATTGGGCACCTCCATTTTCATCTATGTTCTCTTGAAGATTCAAGGAAGCTTTACACAACATATAGTATATATAATCAAATGTTCATACAATAGCTTCCTAATCGAAAATAAGATACAGATAATAAAGAAATTTTGGATGATACTAAAAACCTTGAAGAAGATGATTGGCTATAGAAGGCAAGCGATGATTAGTGTTTGATGAGGAGATTTTTTTAGCATTCATTTGTTCTACATTAGGGAGGATTTGCCACATTCCTCCCAGCAGAGCTCATTTTTGCCATAAAAAAATAATCGCTATGTTGACATTCTGCAATAAATTAATGTCAATAGTTTTATTCTAAGAAGTCAATTTAGCATAAAATTCATTGTGTTTAATTAAATTCTCTTGGCAATCAAATCACATAAATTCTTAGAGGACGAATGAACTAATCCAAAATTGAATGTAACTTTACTAGAAAAATCCTAGCAATAAAAAAGAAAAGGTCATTCCTTTTTAGTATCATCAACTTGTTATTTATTATGATCATAAACAATATAACTTACGTCTAACGTTAGAACCAATTCTGTTGTTAAAGATACACTTGATCCTATATTGGTGAATAAGGTAAAAATATAGTGGTTTTGTTATTAGTTAGGGATGAATTTGTGAAGACTATAAAGTGTTCAATGAAATGTCTCTTAGGGATAGTTTGGACAATTTTGCTAAGTATTGATGAGACTTGGTAAATTGATACTCATACTTACTCTTTTGTTTTTGCCCCTACTAGTTACTATTACTGATTGATACCTATATTTACGAATGAAAATAAGTAAAAATAATGTTGTTATTAATTCATATGAAGCAATTAACCATTCACAAGTGAATTGAATATCATGGTTCCAACTTATACGTTTGTCACCTATATATGTTTTCATGCCTTGCTAATGGCCATATCTGGTTTTGATCATTTTACTTTTAATTGTTGTAGTCTAATGATAGCCTCATGACACGTTGAAATAAAGTCCTTATGATTGATACATGTGTATAATATGAGTGGTACAAATTTGATGTATAAGTAATCATATGGTAAATATGTACATAAATATCCATTATAGAAGTAGTCTTGATTTTCTAAAAGACCTTTCATCAAAAAGTTAACAGGGTTTCATCAAACAATCATAGAAGGTAGGAAAAAAGTCAACCCAAAACTAACACATTAACACAATTCACCATCTTCCAAACACAAACACAAAGAATAACCCATACACCATTTGTAGAACACAAAACCCACATAATTAAAATCCAAAACATAGAAGAAAAATATAGCATAATAAGGAGGGTTCTTGTAAATAGAAAAGAAGAACAATACGTACCAATACAAGACATGATGCTTTTTCAATGGTGATGAACATGAGACAAGAGGAGCACAATAGATTAGACAATATGATCAACACAAGACAAGAGATGAGGACAACAGAGGAGACGACACTTCTTCGATAGTGAACTAAGAGGAAATACAATGACTAACATGAAAATGAAGAAAGTTTCATTTTTTTGAGAAATTTAAAATTTTATTAAAGAATTAAGGGGTTAACATACAAAGGAGGCTTGCCACATAAGACCCCTTAATACACTTAACATCCAGGGTAATACGAAAATCTACTTCATAAAGAGCAAGCCAAATTTTGTTGTTAATAAAAAAGAAACGACGACATAAGGAGGAAGCCTCAAGTTTGTCATTATAAAATTAGGGTATAACTAGTTTCTCCTTTCTCAAAGATTACAAAAGCTTCTCGATTTAGGTGGGCAAGAAGCGTAATGTAGAGGGCAAGGATAGCATCATGGTTGTCCCGTTCTTTTCCTCCTTTTGTATCTGCACACGATGGATCTTATCTCAGGTAAGTCTCATCTTTAGAACCACTATAATTCTTTGCATTTTAGGGCATAATATAACTTTTCCCAAAATCTACAGACATGGCTAACCAAAGGAGTGAGTGATCCTCTCTGAGGAATAGAGGAATCTCACTCAGGTAAGCGTCTCAGATAGATTTGCTCTTTTCTTTAGTTAAAGGATTGACTAATATTTCCTCAGCCCTTAAATCTCCAAACCTTATGTCACCTTTTTGTATCAACACCTTTATGGCCAAATAATTGAACTTTAAATGTTAAGACCCTGTGATATTCTTTATAAACAATATAGGAAGAAGATTACCACAATACAACCGAATGGGTCTAGCCACTGAATCAACCACAGATAACTCATAAATCAAGTTTATAAGCTAAATTGTCTGTGAAGCAGCCCCATATCATGCACTCTACATACATCATCAAGGAAATCACCCGTGTCTACATGACACTCTTCCACGACATTGTACTATTGGCAAACATAAAAATCAAACCTTAAGTAGACTTTCGATCATTCAGACACATAGCTAAATTTCAATATAAATTCCCTACGAGGTTTAGTCTATTGATTATGTTATAGGTCAATATATAATCCTTAGTTCCTTTAAGAATCTTAACACTAGCTAGATTGCATTCCAATGGTCTACACCTGGGTTAACCAGATATGGACAAAATAGTCTAACAATAAATGCAATGTCCCGCCTAATACATACTCAAGCATACATTAAGCTTTACCGTACTACGGAGCATTCCTCATAACCTCTCTTTTTACTTTATTCTTTGGATACTATACCAAAGATTATCTCTCACTATGAGAGATAGGTGCTACAACAAGATTACAGTTAACCATATTAAACCTTTGTAACACATACTCAACGTATGCATCTTGTGAGAGGTTTGATGAGTGTTGAGATCTGTCTCGATGAATTTAAATACCTAGCACAGAAGATGCTACATTAAGGTCCTTCATGTCAAAGTTCTTGACTAAAAGTTGCTTAACCTTATACAACATGGTCAAGTAATTTAACGTGAGCAATATAACATCCATATGCAGTAATAGGAAGATAATTTTGCTCACCCTAATCTTATAGTACAAGCTTCTTTTTAACTTTATTTTCCATGAAGCAGATAGAGGTCACAACCTCATAAACTGTAAGGTATCATTTTTGAGAGCTTTGATATAAATCATATATTGATCTACATAACGTGCAAATCATGTCAGTTCCATCTAGATCCTAAAATCCTTCAGGTTGTACCATATAGACCTCTTCATAAAGGTCTTTATTTAGGAAACTAATTTTGATAGCCATTTGATGTAACTCTATATCATCACGAGCCTTAATCACTCAAAATGTATCCTATGAGGATACAAGAATTAAAGGTAACATAAAGTCAACCTTTCTCCCTGAGTGAACCATTTGGCAATTGAGCAAGCCCATAAATCGTTGAAGTCTATCCTGAAATCCTTTAAGTCTAAAACTTCATTTACAACTGACGGGTTTGTAATTCCGATGCAAATCAACTAGCTCCTACTCCTTACTATGCTTCATGGCTTGCATTTTATTAATCATTGCAAACCACCATAAATCTACATTGAGTCTAGAAACAACTTCTGTAAAAGTAAATGGATCCATAGCATGTATAATAGCATAGTCATGTTCACCAGATAGACTATGAAATCAAATGGGATAGCAAGTTGTCTCATTATAGTGGGTTTATATAACAACATCAGATCTTGTACCCTCAAGAACCACTGTGTGTACAGGTATGGATTCCTGTTCCTATACAGGCACAATACAAAGACCTAAATCTACTGGATCTAACTGTATGAGTAACGGGTATATAATAACTATAATATCCACCCTGTTATCATTCGAAGGGTGGCAACTAGATCTACGCATTATTACTTTAAGAGAAGTTCGCGTTGAAGTTCACTACGAATCTTTGGGTACCTATCATGAGATTTATGGACACTATCTAATAGTAAAGAGTATAAAAAAAGAAATTTGTTGTATATACATTCGAACCACCATTGGTCATATTTATCTTTATCGAAAAATCGAAGAAGCTATACAAGGGTTTTGCCATCGTATTCCAGAAACTTAGTTGTGTGCAATTCTATTATTTCGGTCCCTCCTTCCCTACAGTAAAAGTTGTAGCCTTAAAATAGTCAAGATATCTTACTAAATAGCAATGAACAGAACAAGCATGCAATTTTTCTTTATAAGGATTATACTACCTCAATAGGGCAGCCCCATATATAAATGTGTGCAAGGCTAGGTTTTCATAATTTTATATAATTAGGTAGATTAGTCATGTTTTGCATTGACTTCTTTAAGTCCTTTAGGGTGTGGTTGTTCCTTTCGGTAACACACCATTTTGCTCAGAATTACCTGACATAGTGAATTAAGTCACTATTCTAACTAATTCCATATATCTGGCAAATGGACCTTTTCAAGTCTTGAAACACAATGTTTGTCATGATATTCTCCTCTATGGTCAAATCTGACTATCTTGATATGCTTTGCCAATTGGTTCTTAACCTTTAGTCTTTAAGCAAGAACATGTAACTGTAATGGGAATAATAATCAACAAATTTCATAATACATTTAGAATTACACAATGCAACGGTATAAAGTCTACTAATATCTTTATATATTAGACTCAACAAGTCAGAAGCACAAGTTGACGTCAATATTTGTATTATTCAACTTACCCCTATAATAGTCAACACATGTTCCCAGATCATCATAATCTAAAATTGAGAGAATGTTTTCCTTGATCAATCTCTCAACCTTAGCTCTGGAAATGTGGATAAAACTTTTATGTCACATCATGTATGACTTTTTATTTATCAGGGTCCTACATTTCATGACTTGTTTAGCAAGATACGAAGAAGCATATATCTAATTCAGGGTAAGACACATTTTATACTAACCATAAGAAAAGAAAGTTGTACCATTATGTTTTACATTAAACACAACTGTACAATAGAAGTATTAGATATAAAACATCAACCTTCTTCGTCCAAAAATGGATCAAAAGATCACATATAAATTGTGTCGTGTAAAAAATTGAAATGAACCTTACGACCAGGTTCAGTATATATATCCCCTATAGATATTACTTCCACTTCTTCATTGCTGTGAACCATCAGTTCCTCCTTCCTTTTATTTGGCTTTATCCTAGATATAAACCACTACATCGTGGAAGCATCATCATCAGATGTTCCACTATACAGCCACCAATACTTAATGTGACTATGGAAAATTAGATTCATTAATTGATAAGTCAAGGAGTTACCTAATGGTCTCAATCTTTCCTTTTAAACCTCATACTATTGGTTTTTTTATGTCATGCGAACCTTTACTAGCATTGGATTGATAAGCATCAGTATGTGGAGAAGATTTAATCTTTCTACCTTTGATCTTAGTGGGTTTCATCTTTGCCTTCCCTTTAGTTGCTTTGATGGTTGTAGAAGTAGCAAGCTTGAGTTTCTCTTCCTCAGTAATGTAATGGGCAATCAAAGCATCGAAGTCCCATTCCTTATCCAGCGAATAATATGTCATCACTAGATTACTAAACTCTGAGGGGAGTGTGTTCAGAGTCTGGTGAATTGTAAAGACATTAAGAAGAGGAATGTTTAATATCTTTAGTCTACTATGAATATGGATCATTCTCAATATGTACTCCATCACTCCCCTTTCTCCTGTATACCTCATGGAGAATAATTCTTTCATCAAGGCACTTGTCTCAATATTAGGTGAGTCTGTATACCTCTAGGAGGCATTACCAAGAAACTCCTTCGTTATGTTTGTGTTCGTAAGTCCACTAAGCAGATGGTTAGGTATGGATCTTTTAATGGTCATAAGACTTAATATGTTAGACCGATCCCAAGCTTTATAGGCTGCTTTATGAGCTTTCGAGCTCATGGATGTAGGTAGAGATAGCCTATCCGTCCATATGACCATATCAACCTCAGCTATCTCCATAACATTCAATACATCCTTTGTCCACCTCTTTATATTAAAACTGGTCAGAGTTTCGATGGTGACACTGATATTATTGACCAAAAAGGTGACTACAAAATGATAATGCTTAAATCAACACAAATGAAGGACAATAGCGATACTCAAAGTCATTAAATAGTATCTTTTTTTAGAATTCGTTCACACATATTATGAAACACCTGTGGGCTGAATACATAATATATATGCAACTAGACCTCAACATAAAAGTGATCAGAGTACAAACTATCAACTCTCATGATACTACCACCTATGGGTGAATAGATCATTCAAACAATGACTTTCCTCTATCTAATGCCTTTATACATATCTCAAAATCTCATGTAAAACCAACACCTATGGGCAGAATAACCAAACTGTTGGATCCGGAAAAGAAAGCATGCCATATTTGGAGAATCGGTAGATTTCAAAACTTTTTAGAAATCTTAGTTGCAGTGGAAGCAATATATCCAAATCATCATACCAATCTATACATGATATGGTGATTAACAAACAAGATCTTATCTTGGGGTTAAGACTTGATGGGTAGTTAGTCCATCAAACTACTGATAGCAGTTTAGTCACCAATCTCCGTAACACATCTAGAAGTGATAACATCACTATAAACTCTTTATTTGAGTAAATGTTCCCTAATACATATTTCAATTAATAATTTCAACATATAGACACTGGATTCATAATTTGTTAAAGTCTATTCTGATCATATCAAAAATTGTAATGAAACACATATCAGTTCATCACTCATTAAGATTGTGGTCCATAATAAACGAATGCTTAAGTTGTATATTTAAGATTAAAGCATAATCGGGTTATGAACGTACTTAGACTTTTAGGCATATCTTGAGCTGTAGAGCTCTGAATGAGGTGGTTTTTGTTTCAAAATAAATAAGAGACAGAGAGCTACAATTGTTTTGAAAAGGTCAAATTGTGATTTGGTGTTTAACTAGTGTGGGCACATCACCCTTATAGGATGATGGCTAATGAGGAGTCATTAAAATAACCCCACAAGGAGGCCCACTTACGCTTTATGACTCCGGATTGTGGGGCTCCGGAAACTACAGGGTATTCGGCTCACATATCACGACTTTAATGTTGGGCTTCGAAAGCAAGGTCTAACACCATATGAAAAGAAAGTTATACCATTATGTTTTGCATTAAACACAATTGTACAATAGAAGTATTAAATACAAAATGTCAACCTTCTTTGTCCAAAAATGGATCAAAAGTTCAAATATAAAATGTGTCGTGTAAAAAATCGAAATGAACCTTCGAACAAGGTTCAATATATATATCCCCTATAGATATTACTTCCACTTCTTCATTGCTATGAACCATCAATTCCTCCTTCCTTTTATTTGGCTTTATCCTAGATATGAACCATTACATAGTGGAAGCATCATCATCGGATGTTCCACTATATAGCCACCAATACTTAATGTGACTTTCACAAATAAGATTCATTAATTTGATAAGCCAAGGAGTTACTTGATGGTCTTAACCTTTCCTTTTAAACCTCATACTATTGGTTTTTTATGTCATGTGAACCTTTACTAGCATTGGATTGATAAGCATCAGTATGTGGAGAAGATTTAATCTTTCTACCTTTGATCTTAGCGGGCTTCATCTTTGCCTTCCCTTTAGTTGCTTTGAGGGTTGTAGAAGTAGCAAGCTTGAGTTTCTCTTCCTCAGCAATGCAATGGGCAATCAAAGCATTAAAGTCCCATTCCTTATCCAGCGAATAATATGTCATCACTAGATTACTAAACTCTGAGGGGAGTGTGTTCAGAGTCTGGTGAATTATAAAGGCATTAAGAAGAGGAATGTTCAGCATCTTCAGTATACTGTGAATATGGATCATTCTCGATATGTACTCCATCACTCCCCTTTCTCTTGTGTACCTCATGGAGAATAATTCTTTCATCAAGGCACTTGTCTTAACATTAGGTGAGACTGTATACTTCTAGGAGACATTATCAAGAAACTCCTTCGTTATGTTTGTGTCCGAAACTCCACTAAACAGATGGTCAGGTTTGGATCTTTTAATGGTTATAAGACTTAATCTGCTAGACTGATCCCAAGCTTTATAGGCTGCTTTATGAGCTTTCGAGCTCATGAATGTAGGTAGAGATGGCCTATCCGTCCGTATGACCATATCAACCTCAGCTATCTCCATAACGTTCAATACATCCTCTTCCCACTTCTTTATATTAAAACTGGTGAGAGTTTCAACCGTGACATTGATATTATTGACCAAAAAGGTGACTACAAAATGATAATGTTTAAATCAACAGAAATGAAGGACAACAGCGATACTTAAAGTCATTAAATAGTATCTTTTCTGAGAATTCGTTCACACATATTATAAGACAGTTGTGGGCTAAATACATAATATATATGCAACTAGACCTCAACATCAAAATGATCAGAGTACAAACCATCAACTCTCACAACACTACCACCTATGGGTGAATAGATCATTCAAGCAATGACTTTCCTCTATCTAATGCCTTTATACATATCTCAAAATCTCATGTAAGGCTAACACCTATGGGCAGAATAACCAAACATGAGACCAAAGATATTCCCTAATATGTAAGCAGAACAATTCAAAAATACTGACTCAAAAGGCCACTGTGGTGACTACATCCTGTGGTGACTACATCCTGTGGTGACTACATCCTCATCAACACTTAAAAATTCCATAACCATAAGGGATACATATTTATGTTATCCTTACATTTTTTATGGGCATATGGCATGTGACAATGTAACATCAATAAATGCAAAAACTCGAATGCACAGTCTCATTGTCACATGCTCGTGCTAAAGATATTCTCTTAAAACTTCATTTGAGACTTTTGTAAAAGAAAAATCTCAGTAGAGTGTCTATCGTGCATCACCGGATACTGAACTGACCACCCGAGAACCTCATGTAGCTCCCTTATGGCAAGTCATTGCACAAAAATTCACTCAAAAATAGTTTCAGAATGTATTAATTCCTTTTTTGAGCGACTATCATGCAATCCCAAACACAGAGCATGAGACTCGAGACACGAAAACTTGAAGTATCTCCCTCATGTAATGTTCGAAGCATGATAATTCACATGAAATCAGATTCAAAATTCTTTAATTCCTTTTATGGAGTTAAACTTTAATTTATTATTGATGTAATAAATCCAGAAAAATGGATAAATCACTTTATTAATTTCCCTAACCTGAAAACTAACCCAAAACACCCCAGGGCACCTTTACAGGAAATCCATAATTTTTATGTTTTTTAAAAACATTGTAGCAATTCCTTATTATTGATGTCATTATAACGTCAGCCAACGCATCAGCGATTATTATCAATTGCGTGTGTCACATAGGTCCCCCATCAGATGTGTGAAGGATGCATCTGGCGCGTGTCGCACATGCGCGACAAAGTGCAAACACACCCACTGATGCTAGCACGTGCATCAGACGCGCTAAACACGTGACTGATCAATAAATATGCATTGTTCACTGCCGTGTGCGTGTATCACACGCGCCTGACAATGAGGCACACCTTCACTAGAAAAAGATGATTTTTAACAAGTTTTGGGTCCTTTTTTGCACTCCCAGGCTCATTTTTACCCCATTTCTCAAGGATAAACACATGTATACTACTTTCATGCAATAAAAAAGTATGAGAAAATGGAGAAACAGAAGTTAAATCTCTGAAAACCTTATAGACAAAAAAACCAAAAAATCTTCGTTTTTAACCACCTAATCACATCATCGTTCTGATACCACGTGTAGTACATAATGGTACCTTAATTACGTATCCCAAATCAAACGTGAAAGGGCAAGAAATGAAGAAATGTAAAAAATACCTGATTTTGATCTTCGTAACTTAAAACGAGCTTTCCAAAATCAAAACGAGCATGAATACGCCGTCATCTTCACGGGAACTACTCACCAGAAGCGGGTAAGGTCTTTCTACAATTTTCTCAAAATTTAAGCTCTCTTAACGAGTCAGAGAGTCGTTATGCTTACTATTGATATGAGCAATTGCAGAGACCTTAACTTTTATATATAGGCCTCATGAAATTGTAGGCTGAACCATTAGTATACATTTTTGAAGGGCTAGCTAACCATTCCAAACAATCAGGTTTAGAGCAATTTGGTTGGTACAGTAGGGGCTCTAGGTTAACAATAATCTCAACAGTTGCCTCTTGCGAACACCATTCATTGTTACTGATAACTTCGGAAAATCTTGCTATCATCGGTAATTTCGACCCATTGATCACTCTCAGAGTAGAGAAGTTCTTCAGGATTCCTCTAGGATGCCAAGGATCCTGCCATAAAAGAGTATAATTTTCACTTCTTATCCTAAATCTGAATTGGTTCCCAATTTTATCCCTCACAAATAAGATTTTTCTCCAACTCCATGAACTATTATTAGTAGGATGGGCATTCCAAAAATGTTCCCTTCTCAAAATTATATTTTGCACCCAGTTAACCCACAAAGCTTCACTGTCATAAAATAGATACCAAATCCTTTTCCCTAACAGAACATTATACCAAGTAGACACATGTTTAATACCTAAACCTCCCTCCCTTTTCGGTCTATAAATATCACTTCATTTAACCTTAGCATGAGATTTGGAAGCCACCTTCCTAGCCTACAAAAAATTCCTAACTTTGGAATCTATATCTTTAAAGATGGAAGAAGGAAGAGTGAAATGTGTAGACCAATACACTAGAAAAGAAGAAAGGACAAAAATCACCAATTGGAGTCTACCAGCATAAGAAAGGTTTTTATGAGTCCATTTGTTAATCCTAGCATCGATTCTCTCCAATAAGGGAAAACAATCCCTTCTAGATAACTTACCCGTTAAGAGACGTACCCTTAAATACCGTATGGGGAGAATACCTATCTTGAGCCCTGAAATAATGTCCATTTAATGTGTCAAGTGGTCCATATCAGGGGATAAGAAAAATTGACTCTTGGAAGGATTCATGTCCATTCCAAAAAAACTAGCGAAGATGCACATACAATTAACCAGAGTTTGTTCTGAAATCATATCAACATGGCAAAACATCAGAAGGGCATCGACAAACAAGAGGTGCGTGAGTTTAAGGGTTTTACACCTCCAATGGTATTTGAAGGAAGAGCTACCATCTATACAAACATTCAAACTACTGGAGAAGACTTCCATACAAATAATGAAGAAGAATGGAGATAAGGGATCTCCTTGTCTTATGCCTGACTTCCCTATAAAAAATTTAAAGGGAGATGCATTGATCAAAATAGAATACAAATGAGAAGTTATACACTCTTTGATCCATTCTATGAACTTTTGAGGAAAGCCTACTGTGACTAGTACATTTAGGATGAAATCCCATTATATGGAGTCATAGGCTTTTTGAAGGTCTACTTTAAAAGCATTTGTCTTCTGATTGTTAGAAAGGTGATAATTCTTGAAAATCTCTTGACCAACAAGATGTTATCCCCTATTCGACAGCTCTTATTGAAAGCACTTTGGTTTGGGATGATTATGTGGGGATGAATCTCTCTAAGCCTATTTGCTATGATTTTATCAATCACTATATAAATCATGTTACAACAAGAAATAGGCCTATAAGTGAAATAAAAGTGAAATTAAGCTCTTTGAGGAGTTTTCCATGTTGGAAAAAAATCTTGGATGGCACTGGTAACTTCCTCCAATAATATGCCAGGTTTGCTTGAAGAAAAAACCCATTAAACCCATCCAGCCCAAGGCTTTATTTGGATTGAGAGAATTGAAAGCCTCCCTAATCTCTTGTGCTGAGACTTCAACAATAAGAGAATTTGAAAGATTATCAAGCAAGGAAAGAGGGAAAAGT
>JANVCQ010684939.1:0-14500 GCA_025531925.1 Erythroxylum plowmanianum | reverse complement strand
AAAATTGTTTTGAACCATGATGGCCTAAGCTCATTTTCTAGAGGATTTATCATCATTTGCTCATTACTTAGATTTTCAATTTCATTTATTTCCTTAAAATCCAAAAAGTTACTTTTTATACTTTGTTCCACAATTTAGTTGAAATTTCCCTAGTTCTTTTTAATGACCAAAACCCCCATTTTATCAACTTTGATTACAATTTTTGACAATTAGGCTAGTTTATACCTTTTTCACTTGGTTCCAGTTAAGTGAGACAACCCTAGGTTGTATCCTATACTGCAACCTTGGAATTAATTATTTTTGACTGGTTTCCAAGAATCGATCTTAAGGTCGAATCGACAGAGCCGCGATCAATTGGTGAGGTAACAATTGGCCAATTGTGTGCTAGGCACAAGAGATCAAGCAACCTCCGTACCCTTGACGCTGGTACATAAAAGTCAAGTCCCATTATTGACACCTTTCTAAGGGACTTGCAGGTGATTCCACACTTAGGATCTAGACACCAACGAGGTCATCCCCTAGGGTCATGATGCACTTATCGACTGTAATCCGGACTCAACACGGATGAAAGTCGAGTCAACACCAAAAATCAGTGGATGCGTACACTAGTTTGGCTGACTAATGGTGACACATATGATTGTTTTGGCTTATTCTGAGATTTATTTTCTGACAAGATTTGATTTATACATATGATATTTTTCTACTTTTGTGTACTAAAACTATAACCTATGTTCACCAAATGAGTGATTATTAGGCTAGGCCTATATGGTTCCCAACCAGTATATCTTGAGTCATAGGCTAGGCCTATGTATTTCTATGTGATGTATGTTCACTTCATAAGTTACCTACACCATCTTGGTGTGTATCAGGTTCTGTTTATGATATATGTTTTTCCTACTTACTGAGTACATAGTGTACTCACCCCCTCCGCCTTCTAACCATGCAGGTTAATTTGGTGAGCTTGAAGCTTTGAGTGTATCATGTGATTTTTTGACATTTTAGGGGTACTATTGCATGTAGGCAATCTCTATTTTGTACTTTTATTATATAGTGGCTCATAAACTATTGTTATTAGGTTGGTTATGTTGATATGCTTTATGATTTTATAAATTAACTCTTGATTATCTTGTGGCTTATAAAAGACCTTATGTATGAACCTTTTGTACTATTGTTGAGATTGCTCTTGAGTAGACTTAAAAGTTTAGAAGTTGTGGTAGAATTTTATTCTGAATATAGAAGTGTGCTTAAAACTAATTTATAGCTACTTTAAATGAGTTTTGGGATTTTCAAAATATAGCTGTTGTGCTGTCCAAATGTTTTTAAAGGACATTCAGTTAGCCTTGCATAGTCGGGTTAAGGGTACCGTGAGTATCCTTAGCCTAGGTATAAAGTAGTTGTCATACGCCCTATGTGTTTCTGGGTCGTGACATTAAGTGATGGAGGTACACAGTTTTGCAATAGATCTTTTGATGCTCTCTTAAAAAGATGTGGAGTGCACCACCATATTGATACACCTTACCATCTGCAAACTAGTGGCTAAGTGGAAGCTGTTAACAGGTAGTTGAAACATATTTTGGAAATGACGGTGAACAACTCCAGAAAGGATTGGGCAATAAAGTTAGATGATGCCCTTTCGGCTTATAGGACTACTTTCAAAACACCTATCAAAACAACTCCCTATAGACTTGTATATGGAAAAGTTTGTTATTTACCGGTTGAACTAGAACATCAAACATATTGGGCAATTAAAGCATTAAATTTCAATTGGAAGCAAGCAGGAGAAAAGAGACTTCTATAATAGGACGAACTGGAAGAGTTTCATTATAATGCGTACGAAAATGCCAAACTCTGTAAGGAAAAGGTAAAGAAATGGTATGACTCTCGTCTTAAACATAAGGAATTTAAAGAGGGAGATGCAGTTCTGCCGTACAATTCAAGGTTGAGGCTGTTTATAAGGAAGTTAAAATCTTGATGGAGGGGACCTTTCACGATCATTCAAGTTTTCAATCATGGAGCTCTCAAACTTGAAAATGCTAATAAGGAAAATTTTAAGGTCAATAGGCATCGTTGCAAGCTATATCTTATAGGAGCGATTTCCAAGGAAAAGGAAGTGATTCCCTTTTGTTCAAACAATTAAGATGCCTTTTAACCTAAGTAGCTTTGTTAGTATTTTTTCATAGAAACGAGTAGCTAAAGCAATAAGGTAGGCAATTTAAAATTAAAAAAATTACTCTTTAAATAAGTAACTATTTCGTTGGCCTTCAGGTTATGAATAAAGCTAGTAACTAGTGAGAACGTGATATAGCTGAGTAACCGGATCGACATGCATCACAAATGTGTCTTCGTGTAAAAAGTCTAGAATGACGTTATAACTAAGCAGCTTAATAAAAAACATAACTTAGTTAAGTAACTAGATTAACATTCATTACCAATGTTTTCCTCCATGTAAAAAGACTAAGTCCATGTTCACAAAAAGTAAATAAAAATAAAAATGAGTTCTCGAATAAAACCTACCGAACTTGTTGTAGCACCCAACTCTTACAAGACACGTACCCGACATCCTAAATGATATCCAAATAGTATCCCATAAGGGTGGCATGCTAGAGCATTCATATTCTCTTATAAGGCATCATAAAGAAAGATACAATAATTGAAAATCCAAAATTTCCTCATTTCATTTCATAAAAACCAAATATACATTATAACTTTACAAAAACATCCAAATATGTACATAATCAAGATTAATTATAGGACACACTACATACATAAGGAATTATACGAAAATTTCTAATTAGATTCTTCAGTCTCAGTTGACCGACCTTTGAGTCATTTCTTTTATCCAAAAGTACAAGAATTATGCTTCTTATAGAGTCTCTCTGTCACTAGTGTCCTCTCTCAATCCTGAAATATCAGCGTTGCAATTTTTGTGAGTTTTGTGAACTCAGTGAGTAACCATCCTTGATAATTTACTCAATGCATGCAACACATCAACACATATAACCACATAATTCACATCATTTCATTTATCATATAGCATCACATTTCACATTCAGAGCAGTCAAACCGTTCATTTCAATCATTTAAAATGCACATATCATTTATAAATACAATAAACATGAGACTCACTTTCATTTATTGCTTTTTTGTGACTGAGTGCCTTTTTTCTAGCTCATATCCCTTCTGGATACCAAGTTGTACAAGATAATGTCCCATATCCCTTAGTGGATACCGAGTATATTCACAACTGAGCCAGAGGCTCTTATCACATTCTGAGCTTTAAGCTCTTTTTACTAGCAACTCCGGTTACAACTGCCTTTATCTTTCATGCATTCATGTAATGTAATACATCACATTTACACATTTTCAACAATCATCACCTTTTAGTTTCACATTCAGAACACATTTATCATCGGACCTTGTTCTAGCATTCAACATAAATTTTGAGTACACTTATTTCAATCAGATTCACATACAAGGAGCACTTCCAATGTCTTATTCATGCATCAAACGCCTCGAACTTTCAAAGTCTGGAATCAACTCAATTAATTTCATAAAATAATCTCATATAGAATTTAATGCAAACAAATAATCATGTGAGATCATCTAGCTAACTCAAAGTTTGCTCCAGATAGTTACTTCCTCGAAGTCCCGACAATGTCTAGATGTTGTCACTCAATATGCTATTCTAAATTGTGTAATACTTACACATTTATACAAATCACAAATTTTCACAATTATAAGTATTCATTTATGCACATATATGTATATGGATTATGTACAATGCATGTTCAATGACAATCCCAGGTACATTTCCTTAATACACATCTCATAACCAATTAACATGATCTTTAAATCATTCCTTAACACCTAATACACTTTCTTACTTTAATCACTGAATTCAACTTCAACTAGGCTCATTCAAGATCACAATCAAGCCTAAATATCCTATGGTAAAACATTAATAAGTTAAGCATCTATAAATAAACATATCTTGGGACAAAGGGCATAACTTTTTCTGTAGATGTTGGATTAATGTCATTCTAGGATGTTTTCAAAGAGGACTTTGAGATCTACAACTTTTGTGAAGACCCTAAAGAGATATGTTTCCATTTAGAGGTCAAAATCGAAAATTAACGTAAGTGTATAGTGAATATTTGCTCAGCGGACGTACACCCCCCAACGGACATAAACGAGGTTGGAACGCTTTTCAGACTCGAGAAGGTCCACTATTGAACAAACATAAATGAGGTTAGGATGTTTTCCAGACACGAGAAGGTCCATCCAACGGATATGGGAGAAACACAACTCACTCAAGAGCACTTCCAATGGTTTCTACATACATTCTAACATCACTTTCACTCTAAATTTTCCCAAATTCACCTCTTCTAATGCAACATCATTTTACACTAATTCAACTACCAAATTGATTTCATTAAACTCTCAAACCTAAACTGATTTGATTCATCATTCTCACTAAAACTCATTATTTATGAAATTGTATTCTTTTTCCATAAAATTTCTCATTCATAAGTCTCAAATAATTTATATTCAACATTCTTCATTTTAGGTTGATAATTTCAGGTATACCTCAATTTTAGTTCAATAACATCCATACACAAATCAAAATCCATAATCATAAACACCAAAATAGAACATGTCCTTACAAACTTTCATCATAAATTTTTTGCACATGTTCTACTTCGTTTTTTTCACCTTCATTAAATTCTTAACTATTACCTTAATTCATCTCATTTGAAGGACATAACTCAACATCTTGGTTATCCTAACTTTCACTTTCTTTAAACCCTTAATTCCCAACTTATAACATCTACATAAAAACTTATCACTTATGGTTTTCATATTCTCAAAATCGAACACAAACACATATGTTCATCCACCAATTTACTACACTCAGCACTCAATTTCATGTCTAATTTTGAAACTATTAAAGATAGAATTTGAATCCAATGTCTTCATGAAAAATGTATCCGTATGTCTCTAATTTAATTGAAATCAAAACTCTTCCCATTTGGATATATACAGGTCAAGTTACGACTAAAATACAGAAGCATATCCAGTGGAAACACTATAGCTAAAATATTCCAGCCACTCTCTTCCAATATTTCTATATTTTTATAACTTCCTACATTTTATATCTAACACATATTGTACATAGATCATCTTTTCTAATTCATTTCCTCTTCATTCTCACCTCAATTTACATCTCAAAACATTCACAAAACAAGTCATAAAAGACTATTAATCATAACCACAAAATAGAACATCAAACATGTTCATTCATTCACCAATTTACTGCACTCATCCAAACATCATTACAATGATCATTCTACCTCAGAAACATCTCTATAACAATTTATGATTCATTAATCATCATACACATATACAAAAGCAAGACATTTACATACACATTTCATCACTTAAGTTCAGCATACATAAAACATCATTTTATGTCAATTTAACATCTAACTATCATCATACATGCTTCATTTAACACTACCCATGATATTTAAAACAAACTTACTTGGTTTAGCTTCAAATTCTTCAAACTCTCCAAGAACACAAAGAATCCCTAACTTCTCATGCATCTCACAATCATCATGGAGATGGATTAAGTTAGGTTTTCTTGAGACAAATGAAAGAGACAACAAGATGGAAGTAGCAATTAGACGAGAGAGCTAGGTTCAATGTTGGTGGAGGTTGGCAACAAAATCATGAAGAAGAAGAGAAAGACATGAAGAAGATGAAGATAAGAGTAGAAATGAAAGACATTAAGGAGACTATCTTGCAAAAATGTAAAAACGTGAGAGAGGAGTGGTGAGTGGTAGTGACACTTGTCACCTTCCTGTGGTCCCATTTGGACCCTTATTAAAAACTAATATATTTCTCTCCAATTGTCTCCCAATTTTCAATGACATTTGTCAATAAATCCAAAATTCATTTATCAAAATTTCCACTACAATTTGACAGTTAATTTTACTACCATTTAATAATTGTCTTGTCACTTGACATTTTTCCTAGTCCAAAAATACCCAAAATTTCAAAAATTTTCCAAATTTCACCAAAAATTCTAAATCAATACAAATACTCTCCAAATCAATTTTCAACACATAAAAACCACAATTCTCAATATAATCACATTTATAGAATCAATTATACCCAAAATATTAATGATTGCATGTACAATCATTTTAATGTGCAAAAATCAATATTCATGTGTGTGTGTGTGTGTATGCTATATTATGCATGAGCATGAAATGCACTTTCTAACGACCAAAGAATTATTAATGAGTGTGTTCAATTGAGAAGGGTAAACAATTTAACACTTGAGTCTGGATTAATATGTATATTTAGTTTAAAGCCCCAAAACGTGGGTTTTGCATGTTAATGATTTAAAATGACTTAGATGATTGTGATTTAAATTAAATTCATTTTGTAAAGTTGAAGTCATTGTCTCATTATTGCATTTTATGCTATGTGAAATTTTATATGTTTTTGTTTTGTTTGCTTGAGGACAAACAAATGTTTAAGTTTAAGTATGGGGATGTTGATAAGTGTGAAATTCATCATGTTTTAGGGTATAGTTTGATTTGTGTTTATCTAGTTATTCGATTGTTTAGTATGTGTTTTTGTTATAATTATGTTAGTTTGTAAAGTATTTGTGTTCAAGTGTTTTTATAGGTTAGTACAAGCGTTTGAGCTTAATTATTATGTTTTTGAGGTACCTTGATGTGTTTATTAGTATTTCAGGGTCAATAGCGAAAAACGGAGAAGTTTTACAAAGGCTTGGACTGAAACAATGAGCCACGATCGTGACCCATCAACCACGATTATGACAGAAGCAAGAGAAGACAGCACACGATGGTGGCCAAATTACCGCAATCCTGATAGAAGCATTAAACTTAGCCCACGATCATGGCCTTCCTGACATGAACATGACAGAGAGTTTACATGTGGCCCACAATCATGGCCTGCATCAGGAAAATGAGTAGACACACAGAAAAGTCAAATTTTTTGAATCTTTTCGACCATGAAAGAACCCTAAGGTTTCCACAAATACATCAAGTATAAAAAGAACAAGACAAAAGATGAAAAGAGAGCTTTTGATCAATCACCATAACAAAACCCTAAAGAAGAGAACTTTGAGAGATCAAGAAAGAGAAGGAGGAAGATAGAAGAGGAAGATGACACAGACTTGACATGCTTCCTGGAATAAGAAGCTTTCCAAAGTCACAACCTCCAATTGTCCATTCGATTGTTATTTCCTATGTATTTCAGTTTTATTTGATTGTAGAATTGGGATATATAGTTTAATGATATAATAGAATTGTGGATTGATGTTCTATACTCACCTTTGGAATATCATTTTTAATTTAATGAAATTTGATAGTTTTATGTCTTTATTGAATTAATATCTCGATAATAAATTGAGAGGGTGAATTAGAGAACTTAATAACTGATTAGGCTTGGATAGGTTGTTAATTAAGAGATTATAGCTTCCCATAATCTGAATAGGGTTTATGTTTTAGGGTTCAATTATAACTCGAGAGAGAGTAATTAACCCAAGAATCATTTAAAACTATTAATTTGATTACTATCCACATTTCTCACAATATTTCATGTCAATATTCCTGTATATCCCCATGAATGCTAACTATGCTCTGATACCAATAATTGTAGAACCCCACTCTCACCAGACACATACCCGACGTTCTGAAGGATGTCAAAATGTCTGAATACGCACCCCACAATGGTCGCCTGCTGAAGCAGTCACATTACTAACTTAATCATGTTATCATCATTTAAAATGTAATTATCACAGTATTTAAAAACCCAAAATTCCTCATTTCATTTCTTAAACAATATGTACATTGTAGCTTTACAACAACACCCATATACGTACAATAACAAAAACTAATTAGAGTTTACATCTCTGTGCATAGAATATGCCACATACATAAGGAATTATACAAAAATTCTATCTAAACCCTTCAATCTTAGCTAACCAACCTTTGTGCCATTTCTTCTATCCAAAAGTTGTACTAGTTCTCTTCTAAGTGATCTTAGAAGCTAAGTCTGCTCTCTCGCACCTGAAATGACAACGTTGTAATTTTGATGAGTTTTACGAACTCAGTGAGCTACCTATCATCGATGGTTTACTCAAATCATATAACACATCAACACATACAATCACATAATTCACATAATTTCATTTATCATCATGTAGCATCATAAAACTCTTTTGTTCACAATTTTCACATTTCTCATTCAACACAATTCAATAATACATTTCAATCATTCAAAAAAATACATATTAAATATATATACAATGCTCATGAGACTCACTTCCAATCGTTATTGTTATGAATGAGTGCCTGTAACTGTTCCGTATCTATTGTGGATATTGGGCTCATTAATAATTGTTGACCCCCAAACAATTTTTCTTGATAAATAAGCATGAGTAGATTAATTTTGGGGTTTTGATAGATTAATGTATGATGGAGTTAATTAACATGTTAATGTGAATGAGATTAGGTAACATAGGTGAATTGAATTAAAGGTGATAAGTTGCATAAGGGGTATTGTTGGAAGATCACTTAAGTTGTAAAGTCTTAAGGTTTTGAAGGAAGGGCAATATGGACATTGTGCATTCATTAAGGGTATAAAAGGGAGAAGAAAAGACTTGTCTTGCATTTGGAAGAGAGAGAAAATGAAAATTAAAAGAGAGAAGAGGGAGAGAGTGTCGTATAAGGAGAAAAGAGAGGAAAGAAAGAAGGGCAACCTAGGTTTCGATTTTTCTTAGACTTCAAGAGTGTTTTTGGAAGTTGTTCAAAAAGGAAAAATAAAGAGGAAGATTAGAGCTTCCATTAGAGTTAAGAAGCTTATTGTTGGGTGAAGATTCAAGGTAAGTTGATTTTAATCTTTTGGAGATTTGAAAGGTTTTTGGTTCAAAAAACTTAGGAAATGTATGGGTATAAGTATTTTAGGATCAATTTCATGTTTTTGGTTCTTTGGGTTTTCCAATTTGAATTCTATTGAATTGGTAATTTTTGTCTTTGTTAAAGGGAGGCTAGAGAGGCAAGCGGAGCAAGAGGAGGGATATCCTTGAACAAGTTTTCAAGCAAGGAAATTAAGGTGGGTGACATTTTAATAAGCTTTTAAAGTTTCTTCAAATAAATGGAAGTTAATGAATTTCCAACAACCTTGACAATGTGCATTTATTGCTCCTTTAAAAATGCCTTGAGAATGTGTCATGTGATTTTGTATGTGAATTTCATTGAATGACTTATGAGCTTATATGAAAATGTTTTCAAATGGCTTCATAATAGTTCTATTTTGTCCCTTTTGAATGATTTGGGAAATGGTTATATAATTAGTATGGGGTTTTGGTTGATGAAGTGTGAAATGATGATAGAATTGTATATGAAATATTTCATAATCATGAAAGACAAGTTTTCAAAATGTGCCATTTGGGCAAACGGTCTTCAAGTCATGAATAACATGTTATATGGGTTTGTGGTGGTCTATTCTATCTGTCAAGTGCACTTGATTAAAAAGGCTTCTCCTGCCTGCTCGCTAGTGACATGGAACTCCTTCACGGACACCCATAAGTTTACGGCTACGCAAGACTATTTTGTGAGATTACGATAGTATGTTCTGTTCACGGCTACACAGGACCCTTATAGGAAATGTGTAGTACATTCTGTTACAAATCCACCCAAATTGTTCTGATGTGTTTAATTGATTATGATGTGTTTAATTGATTAGGATGTATTGGCAAGTTTGATGGATGTATGACTTATGTGAGTTGTGAATTGGCTTGATAAGTTGAGAAATTGTGTTTTATGATTCAATGAGAATTTGCTATGTTCATTAAGGTTTTAAATGGTTTTTGCTTATAACCGAATATAAGATTATTACCCACGAGCTTTCGAGCTCACCCTCCTTTCCTTCCCATCCTCAGGTGATGAATAAGATTTCAAGTGATCGAGTCAAGAGTCAAGGCATCACTCCAGTTTTCATATTTTGTTTTGAAGCTAGATTATGTAAAACAGGACTTTAGTTGCATTTTGAGCGATTCTAGTTTTATAAACTTGGTATTTTTGGATGATGTACTTGTGGCTCGAAATGCCCGCTAAAGCATTGTAAACTCTTATCTTTTGATGTGAATGAAATACACTTACATTTTGTTTGTTTATGGCTTTTCAAGTTTTTACATTGCTAATTTCAAGTTTTCATATGGGTGGAAACTGTGTTCTGAATTCAAGGGAAAATTTGGAATAATCTAGGCAGAACCGGTAAAAGTTGTCTTCTTGGAAGTTGTAGATGATCTTTCTAATTTTCCAACGATATAAAGTTTGTAATTTTTGGATATCGGAGTGGTAAGTTATGATCATTACAAGATGGATGCTGCATAGGATGTGCGTATAGGACAGCTATGGAGAATTATGGGAAATTATGGTTTTGATGAATCAAATGGGTTGAGAATTGAGAGTTTGATGAGATAAATTTGGTGTTTGAGTTAATATGAAGTGATTTTGCCCTAGAAGAGCTGGATTTGGGAAGTTTATGAGTGAATATGAGGTTATATTGGATGTAGGAAGCATTGGAGAGGGTTTGGAGGGGTTTGGGGAACCCCTATGTCCATTAGTTGGATTTTAGGTTCGTTAAATGGACTTTCTTAGGTGAAAAAAGACCCCCAGCCTTGCCAGTGTCCATTTAATAGACTTTAGGTCTATTAAACGGACCTTCTCGGGTGAAAAATGACTCCCAACCCCGTCTATGTCCGTTTAACAGACATTCACGGGATAGCTATAGTAAATTGCAATTTTGACCCTTTTAGATGTAGTATCTCGCTTTGAGTTCTTCATGAGAGTTGTATATCTCGAAGTTCTCTTTCTAATCGTTCAAAAAAGACATCAAGAAGAAATCTGTAGTAAAAGCTATGGCCTTTGTGTCAAGACAGGTACTATATGAATGAGGACTTAAACATGTTGGATCCTTTTGGTCATAACTTCCTCATCCGACCTCCAAATGAAGTGATTTTTGAACCAATAGATTCCTACCACATGTTTTATCTCTCTAAAAAAATTGGAATCTTTTGGAGTTGATTTGAGAAAGTTTTATGGAGAGAAAGTGAGGGGTCGGTTGGGAGAGCATGATTGGGGTATGAACACGTTTTGGCTTTTTAAGCATATCTTGATCTTTAGAGCTCCGATTAAGATGGTTCATGCTTCAAAGCAAACTAGAGACTTAGAGCTACAATTCTTTTGAAGAAATCAAATTGTAATTTTGGAGATTGACTAGTGTGGGCACTCCACTCTTGAGATGATGATTAATAAGGGTTCTTTGAATTTAACCCTACAAGGTAATACTCAAGCTCAAGGTTTAGGACTTCAGATTGTTGGGCTCCGGAAATGGGATCCAACATATTATTATATCAGTGCGACTAGGTTTAGGTCCACGTTTGGGATTAGGTTTAGGAATATCCTAGGCAAGGATTGGGTAGCCTAAGACATGAAATGAGCATGCATTTTTTTTATAAACAACTTGCATTGTTTTGAATTGTTTTACATGATTTCAAACTGTTTTGCATGAAATAAGGATTTTCAATGGTTTTATATTGAAGGAGTGATTATGTCACTTATAGGATTGAATTATCTTATATTTTCTTATGCATTTACATGTGATTTCAATCCTATTTTTAAGATAAAATGCTCAATTTGTGTTTAATTTGTGTTGACTATTAAGCTGGATTTATTGATATATTTTTCAGACCAAAAAGACAGGATTTTCTAAAGCAAATTGGAGCACATATATTTTTTTTGGTTAAGGCACAAATTGATTTTAAAAAACAAAAAAAAAGAAAAAAATTAAAAAGGTTATGCGCTGTTGTGTCAGTGCGGCACAGCCAACGCTGCTGCGCAGCATTTTTATAAAAACGATGAAGGAGGCTAGAAGGGTTTTAAGGGATTTGAGGTTTATTTGTCTTGAAAATTGCTACAAGAACAGTTTCGGCGTGAAAAAGAACTGAGGAGAAAAAGAGAAGCAACTTGACGCTGGAGAAAAACAGAGTGAAGGAGCTATAGGGTCAACGCAGAGGAAGAAACGAAGAGCAAAGGAAAGAAGCTGTTGGAGCCCACTTGCTTCTGCATTTTACTTCTTTCACCGTGAGTATTAGAGGTAGAGGAAGGTAACTTGGACTGCCGTTTTACATGACAAGTATTACCCATTTTTGGAGCATAAAAATGAAGATAGAAGGCTAGTTTCCCGACACCGATTCAATGGGGATATCGACGACAAGTTATGGTTAAGTTATTTTTGCCATTTTAAAGTTGTGATTTATTTTTGGATTGTTGTGTTGTTGGTATTGATTTGGATGGTTTGGGATTAATGATCTTAATATATTATTTTGATCATTTTATTTCAAACTTATTGCTAAAATATTGATTGTAATCCGTAATTGTTGCTTTTGAAATTTGTGAGTGTCGTTTACTGATCGTTAGGAACAACATGACTTAGGTTAGATAACCCGAGCGTGTGAGGTTACTGCCTATATTGATCATTTTCCAATTCGTATTGCGACTGCCAAATTGAATCAAGAGATCGTATCCTAGGTTATTAAGTGGTTAGGTTTAATTAATGATCGTATCTTGATTACATTTAATTTAAAGGAAAACTAAGATTTGTAGAGCATTCTATTAGTCTCAGATCAATAGCCCGAAAAGAATTGTAAAGACTTTAGAATGAAGAAATATACTTGATTGTACTTAGGCCGAGATTGACCCTAGAACTGGACCTTACTTATACTAGACACTTTTCTCATTTTTGATTGTTTGATTTAATTTGTTTTCAATAGTTTACTTTTACTTTAATATTCTAAATTGTTTAAAACCCAAAAGCCCCCCATTTATTTTCCTTGCATCAATTAATTTCATTACGAAAATTAATCGAACATTCCCTGTGGATTCGATCCCGACTTACCACAACTACAAATTTTAGTGTGCAGAGTTAGGTAAATTTTACAGTGCACTTGACATGCGCTGTCAGTCACCTCGAAAAAGAGCTTGAGGAGCTCTGACTCGATCTGACTCTTATCAGGAAAGTACGGATGAATCGTATGTCCCGCAGGATGCAAAGACACGCTCTGCTCCTGATTCTGAGGCACCTAGTGTGCAGCATGAAGTGCCACCGCCTCCTCCTCCTATGCCTCAAGTAAACCCTCTAGATCCACAGTTCTTTCAAGCCTTTGCCCAGGCTTTCACTTATTCCATGGGCTAGGTCATAAGTGCCGGTGCCAACTCTCGTGGAGAGGAATGGGTAGTATGATAAGCTCTGCAAGTATGGGGGTATTAGTTTTAATGGAACCACTAATCCTAAAGAGGCTGAAGCATGGTTGAAGAGGATCGAGAGAGTCCTGATTCAAATGAAGTGCACTGATAAAGAGACCCTGGATTATGCAGTTAGTTTGTTGCAAGGGGATGCACTTCATTGGTATGAATTAATGCCTCACAGTCAGGTTATGACTCTGGTGCTAACATAGAGGGATTTTTGGAAGCTTTCAGGAGGAAGTACTTCTTGAGGGTCTACATCCAAGAGAAGGCCAGAGAATTTCTAAATCTCACACAGAGGGACATGAATGTAAGTGAGTATAAGCTGAAGTTCACCCAGCTATCACAGTATGCAACCAACATTGTTACCAATGAGGAGGACAAGTGTCGCAAGTTTGAGGGGGGACTTCATCTAAGGATCAAGGAGAAGGTGCTGATGCACAATTTCTGTGACTACCAGCAGCTGGTAGATGCTGCACTCTAGGCTGAGAAACTGGAGAACATAAAGAATGAAGTGAGCAGGAAGAGGAAGAATCGGGAGCAGTCTTCTAAGAAGGGAATAAATGCTCCAACGCCTGAGAGGAGTACAAAGACTTATCATACACAGAGTGAAGTGGGAAGTAGCGGCCCTGGCAAGAACAAACAAGTGAAGGCAATTTCAGTGCAAGCCTCAACGGTAGGAGGCAATAGAAGGATGGAGAGGAGTAGTCACATGAATACTAATCCCCATTGTGAGCATTGTGGGAAATTTCACAGAGGAGAGTGTTTTAAGTTACTTGGAGCATGCTTTTGATGCGGAAAGAAGGGACGCATGATCAGGGACTGTCCCCAACTAATAACACAAGAGGGGTCGCAGTCGCAAGCCCCAAGGAAAACAGAAACAGTGGGGACCAGGTCAGTCACTGGGGTGGGCAATTTTGGAGCTGTAAGGAAGACGGTTCCTTCAGGAAGGCCAAGGGGTCAAGCTCAAGCTCAGGTCAGGGTGTTTGCCATGAACAGAGAGGAAGCTGTAGCTGCTCCTGAAGTTGTCACAGGTATTGTAACATCCCACCCCCTACAGGAAGGGTAAGATGCTAAAATTGGCATAGGATGGGATAGATTGGGATTGCATAGGACTACTCATGCATAATAGGATTGCTACACAGTAGCAA
>JANVCQ010684873.1:0-14505 GCA_025531925.1 Erythroxylum plowmanianum | reverse complement strand
TGACATGCTCAATCAGTGAATGCAATGAAAACCTATCAGTTGTCCCAAATTATCAAATACCCTTGCTAACAGTAACGGGATGTTACAAAAAGGTCCCATGAAATTAGTCAATCTAGACAACGTCTTTTACCTCATAAATTTCATGGAGGAGGAGGACTACATCCACACTCTCACACAAGGCCTATGGATCATATCTCAACGCACTTGGCGTGGGTAAGATTCCCCAAGCTCTTTGTCACCCGCTACCACCCATCAATTCTCAACGCACTTGGCAATTTGGTGGGGAGAACTGTAAAAATAGATAGCAATACCTAACATACTCACCATGGTAAGTTTGCACGGGTCGCGGTGGACCTGGATCTCAGCTCACCGCTCAGGACGTTTGTCGAACTAGAAGGGGAACCTATTAAGGTAGCATATGCCCCAAATATGCTTCACTTGTGGCTTGGTCGGCTATGGAACCTCGACTTGTCCCTCATGCCCCCTTGATCAATCTGAAACACAACCCCCCACTGATGGTCAGTCGAAGCCAACGCAACCTAAACGACATGTCGAAGCTCCTTCAGGAGATGACAAACAATCGAACTTCGGGCCTTGGATGCAGGTACAAAGACGGTCGTGCCGACCACCGTCCCTCCCCATGTCGCACTGCCAAGAAAAGGACAACATCTCCGGCCAAGTGGGACTCCAGGGCTCGCGCTTCACGACTCTGATAGGATTAGAGTCGTTAGACTCCTCAACTGATGGTCGTTAGACTCCTCAACTGATGGTGACTACTACCTGCCTCGTACCCAACGCTTCGCTGGCAAGGAACAAAGGGAAAACTAAATTCCTAAACCAAATGACGATTTTAGACCCATGCACGAAACGTGCGTCGTTTAATCAAAACCAAGTGACACCCACCCCTAGCCTCCAGACGAGGTTGCATGATTCTTCCCAGGCCAAATTGTTGGACCAACCCACCAACAGAACCTCACAGTCCAAGGCCCAAGTTGGGCAAGCTTCTCCCTCACTGATGGCCTAGCCCACCGTATCAACATCCCAAAGCCCAGCTCTAACACATGCGATCATAACGATCCCCACTCATATCGAAGTAATAATACAAGACAATTCAATTATGCTACCCATACAAGCGGACTTGGGCTGCCGAGACATGGATGTTGAGCCCAACGACAACGGTAGTCTGGAAGCCTCATCAGCTCTCAGCCAAACCCAATTGCTACCTCCGTTGCGTCTATCGGACCCGGGTAAAGATATAACCCCAGTGTATAAACCAAACATTGAATTCGATACTCCAATGGAGGAGTCTACACATACTCACTTGGCAAGTCAGGATCGGGAGCAGACTGATAATGTAGTCAACTCTAGTTCCGTATAGCTGCCCCACCCTAACCCTTTGATATGTCAATTTTAATCTGGAACTGCCAAGGAGCTGGAGGTAGGACCTTCAAGTCTATTATCAAAAATTATATCCGCATTCACAAACCAATTCTTACTTCTTGGTGGAGCCCCGTGTAAGTGAGAACCGAGCTCTGAAGGTTATTAAAAGTATAGGCTTTGGCCAATCTTTCAGGGTAGAAGCTGAAGGTTACTTTGGGGGTATCTGGCTTCTGTGAAAAACTGATATTGAGGTTTGGATTTTTCTAACTCATCGTTAATTTGTGTAGGTAACTATTGAATGGGACCACATGTCGTTTGACTTCACTACCATCTATGCTAGCCCGACGTACTTGTTACAAAATTTTTTTTGGTGCCATTTAAGGCAGATTGCCAGGATCACTCACAGCCCTTGACTATTGGGGTGAGACTTCAACACCAAATTAGAGAGTATAGATAAACGTGAAGGATCCTGATTCTAACCTATTGTCAACTCACAATTTCGAGACTGTGTACACAGTTGTAATTTGTTGGATCTAGGCTTTTCAGGCCCTAGATTCACTTGGTGGAGAGGCCAAATTTTAGCCAGATTAGATCGAGCCTTCTATTCAAAATCTTGGCATTCTTCGTTCCCCCACACTACAGTCACCCACCTATCCTTCCTGAAGTTGGTCATCAACCTATCCTCATTACTTTTAATCATCGCTTGCAAAATCCACCGTCGGTTAGGCCCTTTAGATTTTAGTCTGCCTAGCTCACCCATCATTGCTTTAGTCAATTTGTAGCAGATAATTGGACCCCGCTTAGTCATGATTTCAGTGGAGCACTCAGACGATTCTCGGATTGCTTACAGAACTGGAACACTGCCACCTTTGGAAATATTTTCTACCAGAAGAAGCGACTTATAGCAAGACTAGCAGGCATCCAAAAATGTCTAGACGTTTCTGACTCGATTTCTCTACGAGAGCTAGAGGATGATCTTCGATCAGAATTGGAGCAGGTGCTATATCAAGAAGAACTCTACTGGCATCAGCGTTCCAGAAGTCAATGGTTAATGCAAGGAGACAGAAACACCAAATACTATCATGCGATCACGAGGACCAGACAACGTCAAGGGAGGATAACATCCTTAAAAGATGAGAATGGTAATGTTATATCAGATCCAACGAACATCAGATGTTTGGCGCATCAGTACCTCGAGAACCTTTATAAGGTCGAACACCAGCATCCCCCTCACTAGCAACTTCAAGGTCAATGCCCCCCTGTCTCAACAAACCAAAGAGGAACTGTACAGTCCTCTAAGCCCCGAAGAAATCAAGAGCGCATTCTTCAGTATGGGCCCCAACAAGACTCCTGGGTTCAATGGATTCATAGCTCTCTTCTACCAGTCCCAATGAGATATTGTCCGCCCTTCGCTATCTCTTTTTATTCAATGAATTTTTCGTCATGAGATTTGGGAATCGGAACTCAGTCGCGCCATAATGGTTCTTATACCTAAGACTCCATCCCCCAATTCGATTACGCGGTTTCATCCTATTGCTTTATACTTGGTACTGTATAAAGCCATTACTAAGATCATCGTGAATAGACTTAAACCGTACCTTGATGATCTGGTAGCCCCGACCTAACGCAGTTTTGTCCCTGGGTGCCTGATTACAGATAATATCATTATCAACGAAGAAGTTATCCATTCTATGAAAAGAAAAACTGGTCGGAAAGGGCTTATGGCTTTAAAGGTGGATCTGGAGAAAGTGTACGATAGGTTGTCTTGGGAGTTCATCCAAGATATTCTAATCGACATCGAAATTCTGGAATCGCTGATTAGTCTCATAATGAAGTGTGTTTCCAGTGTCTCCCTCCAAGTTAACTGGAATGGGGAACTCAGAGATGCCTTTAGCACCTCCCAAGGCATTCGACAGGGAGACCCTATTTCTCTTTACCTCTCTGTACTATGTATGGAATGACTTAGTCATGCAATCTCACGCGAGGTGTCCCATGGCCACTGGCAACCTATTAGACTAAGCAGAAAGGGACCACCTCTTTCTCATATATTCTTTGCAGACGACCTTATCCTTTTCTTCGAAGCCTCTATTGAACAAGTGATTGTCATTAGGATTGTCTTACATGATTTTTGTGCTGCTTCAGGTTAACGAATCAGTCAAGCCAAATCTAGATGCTTTTACTCCAAAAATGTTCCTCCTAGGACGACTCACTGCTTAAGTAGAACACTAGGCTTTCAACAGATAAATGACCTCAGCCATTATCTTGATGTCCCTCTTCTACACGAAAGAGTCAACCGTGGAACCTATTAACACATTCTTCATAAGATGCAACAATGCCTAGCAAGCTAGACGATCAACTTTTTGTCTTTGGCAGGACACATCACTTTGGCTCAATCAGTCATTGCGACGCTTCCCAGTTATACCATGCAGACAGTCCGATTTTCGGGTAGACTTTACGACGAGCTAGAGAAATTAATGCGACAGTTTGTATGGGGTTCATCTAATGGGAAAAAGAGGATGCACCTAGTCAACTGGGAGGATGTCTGTAAGCCTAAAGAGATGGGGGCCTTGGCATTCGGAGAATTCGTAAAACCAACGATGCATTTCTAACAAAGTTAGGATGGACTACGATTACGAAACCTAATTCATTATGGGTGCAGGTCCTCTCCACAAGTATAACGTAGATGTCAACAGTATCCCCACCTCGTTGGATGCCACAGGCGGTTCTATAATCTGGAGGAGCATAAAGGCAACGTGGCACCTAGTGCTTCAAGAAATGAAATGGATGATCGGCGATGGCTGTAGAATACAGTTCTAGTTAGACCCATAGATTTCGGGTATAGGACCCCTTCTTTCCCATATTCTAACCCCGATCTCCGATTCCATTCGTCACCTCAGCGTACGTCACTTTGCAGACTTATATGCTAATTAGAATTGGGATGCTTTCCAATCTTACCTCCTGCCGTCAATTTGCATATTTATAGCAGGCACGTTCCCCCAGAAGCCCGACTTAGGTCAAGATAAGTTGATTTGGGGATGATATGACACTAGTCTATTCTCAGTTGCTTCTACATATACCATGAGCATGGGTCATGACGAAACCTCAGCCCATGATGTTTGTAAGGTAATCTAGCAGTGGAAGGGCCTACAACACATCCGCTCCTTCCTCTGACTCCTCATTCACGATCGGTTACTCACGAACTACCATCATGTCCGTACGCAATGTACTACAGATGGAGCTTGCTATCATTATAGACTTGAGGAATTCTCGATACATGTAGTGCGTGACTGCGGCAAAGCCCGCCATTTATGGACTACCTTCCCTCTACATACAGTCTCTGCGGATTTTTTCACAAGGCCAAATCATGACTGACTCCTTCAAAATCTCCAATTCCACCATCGAGTCCGCGGGCACAATTGGCCGACCTTATTTGGCTTTACTTGTTGGCTCCTTTGGTAATGGAGGAATATGACCCTTTTTGATGCTCAATTTACTTGGCCTTCCTCACCAAGTTCTATTATTTGGTCTTATGTAGTTCTGCTCCACAACTCAGCAGGATGGCAAAGTCGAGATGTTACTGCCGGCTATCGACCTAAACAAGAGCGGCTCATCGACTGGAGCAAATCTCCCCCTGGATAGATCAAGTTAAATACTGATGGTGCCTGCAAGCGGACCTCATCCACAACTACTTCAGGTGGCCTCCTACGGGACAGTGCCAGACACTGGCTTGGCAAGTTCTCACAAAATCCTGACTGGTGCTTAGCTGTGACAGTGGAGCTCTAGGTCATTTTTACCGGGCTTACACTTGCGTGGAATCTGGGATTTTGACGGATCGAACTGGAAGTAGATTCTAAGGCAATGTTCGATATCCTCTCTTCCTCAAACCACCAATCCACGACTCTCAATCTCATTCTCTAGAGCATTCACGAGTTATTCACCAAGAACTGGACTGTTGTTCATCGACATATTTATCGAGAGAGCAATAAATGTGCCGACTGGCTCGCGCACTATCCCGAACATTTTGTAGTAGGAGTTACTTATTTTGATACCACATCCATTGAGTGTCACCTTATCCTGCTAGAGGATTTATCGGGAATCTTTTTCCCCAGACTTGTTATGTAATTTGTTACGGTAGTCTCCCTTAAGAAAAAAAAGACAAAAGGCAATAGATGAAAAGGAAAAGAGATTATTTATTTTTCAAAAGAAACAATATTGGACAAGGTAGGCTTATCAACGCATGACTTTGGTGGCTTGCTTACTCCTCTCCAAAGCCTAAATAAACCAAAGAAACTATCATTTTTCATTTAATAAGAAAGAAATATTTGAAAGAAAAGATACGTTGTAACTTGACATTAGTGTGGAGGGATTGTGAGAGGGTTTAACCAAAAACAAAACTCACTGTTTCACAAACTTTATTTTAGAATTTATCTTAATGAAATGAAGATGTAAAATATTTAGGATTTGAGATTTTGGTAAGGAGAATTCAAGAAATGGTTTTAAGTCTCAAGGTAAAGAAAAATGATAATGTAAGGAAATATAATGGATAAATAACGAAATGACGGTAGGAACGAGTAGAAGATAAAAGTTTATTTGAGTTTAATGAAGATTTCAAATGGGAGTGAATTCTGGTAAGGTGATTAGAAAGTTCATGGTGAGAGAGAGTTACAATGGTTTCTTGTGAAAGATAGTAATGAGATCGTTTCTATTTTTTTCTTTAACCTAAGATCAGTATGGGCTAATACAAATATAATCTTATTTAATTACCAAAAAAAATTAAAATAACATTGTTTTAACATTTTGATCTACAAATTGAGCTAAATTTGTAATTCCCGTGTCTTAACAAGGAAACGAGGAACCTTTTATGCGATCAAATCGTGGAGAGACATTAACAATTGAGTATTTCTTTTATCAAACGGCTAGGAGTTATGTTGCTTCTGGTTCTTCTCAGTCGCAAATTATTCCCATAGTTGGGATCTTCCTAGAACATCTCGTGAGTAACAAAAAAAAATGTAATTCATGCCAATACTAGAAGACCCAATATATAGGAGCTGAAGCCAAACATCTGCACGCTAGATTGATGAGACAATTTGTCATTTAATTTGTTCAACCCTCTCCCTATGTTACCGTTTGCAAGTGTCACTATGATTTGCCTTTTGATGATCATGTACACCACCTTATTTGTGCTGGACTGGATGTCTTAAATAGTCTCTAGTTGTAGCAATCAGATGCCTTAGAAACAAGATTCAAAGATCTTATTGCAGTCGAGTTGCACTTTGAAGAGCTTGAAACAATTAATATGAGAAAGACGGGGTCACCGTTGGGAGCACGAAGCCAACTCCAAACTGCTGTTTAACTTGGAAGACAATAATGTACTTTCCAAATTCCGTGACATGCTAAGCCAGTCTGGTTGCCCGTTTTCCAAGCTCCCCTCAAAGACCCAACGAGTCACACAGTTAAGACATAATGCCAGTCGATGGACAATAATCAAGTATTCCTTAATCTCATACAAATCGCGGTTTCAAGTACTCTTAAGGTGAATCGGTGCTGCTTGAGTTAGGATCCCCTATTTTTCAATGGGCTAAAAGCTTACGATCAGAAGCTACTCTGTTCTAATTAACTCGTACAGAGTTAAATCAAAAAATGGGGAAAAAACAAGCTTAAATATAATATTTAATTTCCAGATATCCATTTTTGAATCAAAGTACAGTATTGGTGCTTGAAGGTAATGGATTTGGAACTTGTTTAGATTGCCCAAATAGAACTTGGAACTTGAAAAGAAATTCGTGCTGGGACAGTGGCTAATACTGTCAAATCTGCTCGTGCTCCACAGCTTCTTTTTGCTACGATCAATTTGTCAACCCCCAAAGTGCATACAACCTAATCCTTAAGGTCTAGACATTTTTTATTTAAATAAAGCATTCTGGGTTCTAACCTGACAAGAACCTAAAGAATAGGTATATAGATGCTTATGGAAAATTCTGCAATCTTGAATAACAGCTATCTTGCTTGCCTTCCCACTTGAGAATTTACAGACATATGTAAATAGTCTGCAAGGCAATTCAACAATCACTATGGAGGTTGAATTCACATGTTAAAAATTCATTCAACATAAAAGAATTGCTTAAGGCACGGTTTGAAACAGAGACATAGTATATCTAACTGAGCAGTTTGTGACAACACATCAAACTAAGTTACAAATATGAATTGATAGAAAAACAAAGAAAGACTCAAAATAAAATGGTCAGAACTGATAAGCCACAAATGGTGATTATTCCATATACACTGCAATCAATGAATATCGCATCCATTGCCTTTCGTATCACCAAAACTACTTCCAGAGCCTTACCAGCTTGATCAGTCCACTCATATTTCTCAGTTGAAGGTGTCCTATCCTTACTTCTTTGATGATCAGAAAGAAGATGAGCTAGCACAAGCGTTAAATTGGTAAGAAGAACCAAATAAAGAGGCCTAAAACTTATGATGCTCTTGATTAGGTTACTTCCCAGTAAAGGAAATCCTGAGTGTGAGAAAATAACTAAAAGGGCAACAGCTACAGTGGAAATAAGACGTGATCTCCATGTTGCCGTAATTGCAGAGCTCACTTGACTTGCTGAGACAAATATGTCTTTATGAGTCATAGGTTGCACATGCTGCTCACTGGAAGATGCAGATGTCACCAATTTCTGGTGTACCATTGAGGTCAAAGATGAGTGTTCATTATCTGCTGCATCTGGAGTAGGACTACTTGATGTTAAGGTCGTCGTAGCAAGCTCATTGAGTTCAGGTTCCACAATGCTTCCAGCATTGCCAGGATAGATAGTGGGACCATGATCAGGCAAGACTGAAGCCTCATCCTTAACTGAAAAAAACTGAATTATAATGACCAACTAGGGTTTTCAAATTTGGAAGTCTTAAATCACATTTATTTAGGCTATGCTTAGTTGGAAGTTTATTAATGGAATGGAAATGTAATATTATTAGGAAGGTTTATAATAAAATGAAATAGAATGCAATGAAAGAGGAAGCTTTCATATTACATCTCATTCTATCATAAACAGTAAAAATAAAAACCATCATATTTGAGAAATTTAAGATGAAATGTAAAATAATAAACAACTTTACACTATATTACATTATAAATCCTTCATCCAAACAACATTTCACTATATTACATTATAAACCCTTCCATCCCTCCCAAACAATAATTTTCTAATATTACATCTATTTACATTCCATTCCATTATATTCTATTTCATTCCATTAAAAATTTTACGTCCAACTAAACATAGGCTTAAGCCAAAACACAAGGCATTCCGGCAGCAAAACTCAAAGAAAGTTGAGAGCAAAACTAAACAAGAAACTTGGTAACCTTTATAAACCTAAAATTAATGACCTTAGGAATACATGGAGCTATGTATCTTCTCCAGATAACATAAACGCAGAGATTATCAAATAAAGTCGTTCAAAAAGGCATCAGAAAAAACGAAATGGATATCTTGGATCCTAAACTTAATACAATGGTCCAGGCATTCAACTAAGCCGGCAGTAAACACCTTTTAATCCTACAAGTCAACAGCCGCAAAGTGTAACCAGCGAAGATTACCCTATTGAAACTCTATAAAAGCGTCCAATACAAAAATCAAATTGAATCTTAAGACATAGTGAAGGATACGTACCGGAAGTCTGGCAAGAGAGGACGGGAACCGGGGCTTGAGAATTGGACGGCTGAGATGAGGTATCAGGAAGATGAGATTGAGAAGGGAGGGCTTGGATCCGACCCGTAATGAAGGCTAAACGGTCGCCACTTCTATCAATGATCCTTTTCCTTCTAGATTCTCTGCTGTTGGTCGCCATCTCCAAATTGTCTTGTAAAATGTTTCTGTTAACCTGACGGTTTAGGTGCTGTGAGTCTGCTCTTTCAGCTCGGATTCAATTTTCTTCTTCTCCTTCTTTTCTCTATGCTATTTGCAATTTTCACTAATTGCGAAGACTTTGCTCGCTAAACTCAAGGAGAATATACGACTGGTCTTTTCTTTATTTTACGCTTAAGCAAACTTCCTAGATTCTAAATCGTGTAAAAAATGGATAGATTTAGCCTTGTCTACTGGAAATAATAAAATTTTACCTTAAATTACTTATTTTCTTAGGTATTTAAATAGTAAATTTATAAACTTTAAACTTCAATTTTTATTTAAGATTTTAAAATTATTACAAACTTTAGTTAGAGACATTGTATTTTACCAAACAACTACTCATTTAATACAAAATATTTAAGAGGAAAAAGAGGTACCTTAATTCGCTTATTACTCATTCACAGTAACTTGTCAAAATGCCTAAGAAATATTGCAATACTTTTTCATATTATTTTATTGGTAATTTTAAGGAAAATATACATTTCCTATAAATATATATAATATCACTTATCATTTATGAAACATTGCACAATACTTGCAATAAAAAATATTAATTATTATTTAAGTGAGTTGTAATCTTTTTAATTTGACAAATTACACATTTATTATAACAAAAATATTAATTACCATTTATTGAGGTGAGTAGTAATCTTTTTAATTTAACATAAGTAACAGTATAATCAACACAACAATATTAATTTTATAATAACATTTAAGAGTTGTGTACATAAAAGCTATTATTTTCTGACAACACCTAACAAGAGACGCTGAATTGAATGTTTGTAAATTTTATTTTTTTAAAGAATATATAATAAAAGATATATCAATCAATTCATGGTGTTGTTAGATCAATGAAAACAACTTTAACAATACCGACTATAATTTTTTTTGGGCAAGTAGTTTAGTAAGCTTGAATATCCAATCTTAACCTCCATATCACTTTATTTCAAATTTGAAACTATATCCCCTTTCACCCTATACCTCCTCCTCTCTTTTTTTTTTTCTTTTATGAATCCATTTTTTCATGGTAAAATGAAATCAATGGAAGAACTTTTAGTCCTTTACTCTTATTGCAATATAAAAAACATATGGTAAGATTATTCCCTATGACCTTAACTTCAATTCATCAATAACTTCACGATATATTAATAACTTCAAGTATCTCCTTTAACATGAAAAAGATCAAATGCTATAATAATTTGTTGGGAATTGAAGTTGGCAATTGAAGTTCCTTCTAGAGCTGATCAGCCTACACTCTCAATTTTCATTATAGTGTCTTTCATAGTTAATCAAGTTTCAATTAAATTAATCATCAAAATAAAATTTAAAAGACCATAACCATTATAGAACAACTCTTAGACCTTCAAACATTGACAAGGGAGATGAATGCATTAAATAGATGGTGGAATGTGCCTTAGGAGGAAATAAGGTTGCTCCAAAGGTCTCTTTAGTCACTCCCTTAACTTTCATCAAACGAAATCCAACCACATCAGAAGAAGGAGAGAAGCAGCAAAATAAAACCTAACCGTAAAAGGAAGATACTACTAAAATCCTGTCGTTAGTTGCCTGAAACTCCTTATTTGTTTACCCATATGAGCGGAGTGTTGATGAACTTATAACTTATTTGAAGCTCTTTGTGTTTGGTCTTTTTCTTAGAGCTTTTTGTTATATTAGACTTAGTTTTGGTTAGTTTTCTCAAGATGGTTTTGTCTTTAAACTTCCTAAAGACTTATTTCGTTAACTTGTTCTTACATATCAGTTTAGTTTTTCTTTAAACCCACTTTTGTTTTCTTTTAATTTTTATTACTTACAAAAAATCCCTAGATCTTCAGTCACTATATCGAAAATATTTGTAATTGCTTATCTGCAATTAAGTTATAATAAAATGATGTTATGATAACATTGATATGCAATCACAAAATAAGGGAGTCCAATTAAACACAAAAAATAATATAATGAGAATAAGAAAGAGAGTGTAAATTGATTTATATGGCTCGAAAAATTGTGCTTATCTATGTACTTTCTAAAGCGCAATTGAGATTTCGTTGTCTTATTATATGTACATTATAAAGCTCAAGGTTATTGAAACCATTCTCTCTTTACAATGATTCTTTTCCATTCTTTTTCTACAAGCCTTTTACCCAACTATGGGAGATTCCTCTTGGAAGTTGGTCTTTACTCCAACTAGTCCTTATCCTTGGATTCCTTCACTTTTGACCTAGTCTTTTACCATCTTATTCACTGTCATATAAGTGGTCTTCCTCACGCATGATTTTTCCTAGTTGTTTTGTTTGTCAATAATCCTCTCTAGTAAATCATGACCTATTCTAACCTTACACTCCTCTGAACTAGGTTTCTTGTTCCTCCATTTGATTATGGCCTTCCTTTTTTGCTCCTTTCCTGCTTTCCTAGTCCCAAGATTTTGTGTATTCTGGCTCCTTCCTTACTTGTTGCCTTTCACATCTTCATAGAAATAAATCCTTGCTCTTCCGTGTTTGATTGGTTTTGCTCTCTACCTTAGAGTTTTTACACTTTTTGCTTCTTTTGGAAGGTTTCACTTGTTCCTTTCGCTTTTAACCTTAATGTCAAAAACCTTGAGTTTAGAAGCTGGAGTCTTTCCACCTTTAGGAGCTCTATTTGATGGCATTACTCCCACCAACCTTGTTAGAAACTCTTCTCAGCCTAACAAAAAAAAAAACTTTGAAATAGCATGAAAACCTACCCTCATTAAAAAATTCAATGTCTCATCTTGAAAACTTGAAGACAAGTCCTTAGGGATAGCTCACAATCTGTTAAACTCCTATATTATCCTTTGGCTACTTCTACAAAAAGGAAGACAATAATATCTCCAAACACCAACATTCTTAAAGAAGGTGTGGCAAAATGGGAGAGTACCCTGATTGGATTCTTTTGAGACACCAGACCAGCTTATCAGCCATCAATGCTTGGGCTAAGTATCAATTGAGCAATTTTGGCTATAGGAAGTCTCTTCAGTGAAGAAAGTTCCTCTTCATGTTTTCCTCTTCACACTTAGCCTAAAAGGTTCTCGAAAATGGATCTTGGAATTTCAATACAAAGCCAATTCTATTACAAGCATGGAAAACTTAAGTAAAGCTAATGGATCCAAGGAAAAAAGTAAATTCCAATATGGATCAATATAAATAACATACATCTCAAGTACTAAATGAAAAATGGCTTAATCCATCTTGCAAGCTTTGTGAGTAGGCTCTTATGCCTTGATGAAGCTACAACTTTGATGAAAGAGAGTTAGTTATGCTAGGGTTTGCTATTAATATACCACAATGCGCAATTCCCATACACCATTCCACTAATGAGGGGCTTGATGAGGCCAATAACCTACTTGAAGATAGCATATTAGTAACATACAACTAGAGACCAAAACTAGTAAATCATAATTAGATTTGGAAGCTTACTGGAAATCACTTTCAAACTGGGAGTTACAATGAGTTAATACAACTAGATGGAGAAAACAATGAGACTGCATATAATGATACACAAGAAGAACCTAACAAGCAAAACAATAATTCATAAGAAGGAGAAGCAAAAGGATCATTAGTGAGAATAATAAGGAATAAAGTACAAAAGAGATAAACAAAACTCTGAGGTAAGAGGAATGAATTAAGCAAATCAAAGAATCAATGCATCCAGTAACAAGAAATAAAAATTAAGTCAGAAAAGGCCAATCCCATAAAAAAGTTTGGTTAAGGTTCCTATTAGCATACAATAATGCTCAAAAACAACAATAACAAAAACCTAGTAAAAGTCCTACTAAACTTAGGGTTTAACGAAGTCCAAAAATATGCAACTTTACCTTAGTTGGTAAAGAGTTTATTTTTGATAGACTCATTTAAAAGTGTGTATATATATAGAGAGAGAGAGAATAAGGCAAAAAAAAATTATTATAAGAAAATGTTTAGGTTACATAAGGGAATGCTTAGACTAAATAACTAAAGGGGAAAAACTAAATACAAAACATAAGAATCGAAGGAAAAAGTTTAAAAGAGGTAAAAGAAAACTCTCTATGTGAGACACTCTACGCATATCTTATTATGCTAAAGTTTTCTATTAAGGGTCACGTCCTCCATAATTTCCAACTAAGATATATGGTTCTTGTTTACGTCCCCTAGTTATTTTTAGGCCTTCCTTTTTTCCCTTATAATCCCAAATACAATCCTCTCGCATCTTCTCAGTGGAGTGTCAAGATGTCTCCTATTAATATAACCGAACCCCCTAAGTCTTACCTCTCTTAAATTTTTATTAATGGTGGTCATCTTTAACTTTTCTATTACCATTATATTCCTGGCATTATCTCTTCTAGTCAGGTTACAATATTTAACAAAGCATCTTCATCTCCGTCACCATTAACTTATGACTATACACCTATTTAACCAGCTAACATTCTATCTTTAGAGCATTGCGGATCTAATCGCTACATGATAGATTTTACCTTTGAGCTTATGTGGTTTCTTCTTGCCATATAAAACTCCTAATGCACTTCTCCATTTAAGCCCCCCTGATTTGATATGATGAATAATGTCCTCATTGATCTCTCCATCGCTTTGGAAAATAGATCTTAGTTACTAAAAATATTCTTTTTGTGGTATAACTTCTGATCTAGTCATTACCTCCACATTGGAAGCTACCTTATAGTCTGAAAAGTTGCACTCTAAGTATTCAATCTTAGTTATGCTCAATTAAAAATCTTTTGACTCTAATGGTTCCCTCCAAAGTTTTAGCTTGATATTGACACTCTCTTTTGTATCATCCACCAGCACACTATCATCAACAAACAGCATATGCAAAGGCACATCCCTTGGGATATTCTTGGTGAGCACACTCATCACTACGGCAAATAAAAAGAGGCTCAACAAGGAGCCTTAATGCAGCTCAATATTGATAGAAAAATGTTTTATAGTTCCTCTTATAGTCCTTACCCTAGTTTTTATATCTTCATACATATCCTTAATTGTAGCACCCCCTTACCATAGGGTATACACCGGGACGCCCGTAGGTCATTCCGATACATATCCTATGATAAAGGTGAGCTACAAACAATCACTATAACACTTCACATGGCATCATAATTATAAAGAATCAATATGAAAATTACTAATTTTTTGAAACCATAAAATTTTCTCATTTCATTTCATAGAAACCAAAAGTTTATACATCTATCAGTTGTCACTGTCTG
>JANVCQ010684840.1:0-14510 GCA_025531925.1 Erythroxylum plowmanianum | reverse complement strand
CACTTGGTTCCAATTAAGTGAGACGACCCGAGGTTGCATCCTGTATTGCAATCCTTGGAATTTGATTATTTTTGATTCGGTTTCAAGGGATTGATCTTTAGATCGATACGAAGTGCCGATCAATATCCTTGACCAAGTTTTCAAGCAAGGAAACTAAGGTGGGATACATTTTTATAATTGAGTTTATAAGTTATTAAAGTTTCTTTAAAATAAATGGAATTAAATGATTTTCCAACTAATTTATAAAGGTGCATTTATTGTTTTTTAAATTGAGGATGTGCCACATTTTTTTGTATGTGAATATTGTGAATGAATTTTGAGTTGATGTAGGAATGATTACTAACTGCTTCATAATTATGGTATTTGTTGTTTTTGAATGATTTGATAAAGGGCTATTATGCTTCGTATAACATTTTGGTTGCAAAATTGTGAAATGATGATGGAAATGATTTTTGAAAGAATAGCAAGCGTATGAAATCAAGTTTTCAAAAAATGTGCCATATGGGCAAAATATTTTCAGTTCATGAATTACATGTTATGCGGGTTTGGTGTAGTTCATTCAAGAATGTCACATGCATGTTGAGCAAGTTAAAGGCTTCTCTCTCCTGCCCACTAGTGGCATGGAGCTCCTTTATGGACTCCCTCAAGTTACGATTATATAGGACCATTATGTGGAGTTGTGTAGTTCATCATGTTTATGGACTTACCCAAACCATTATGATATGGTTATGTGTTTACATGTGTTGACAAGTTTGATGAATGCTTGACTTATATGAGTTGTGAATTGGTTTGACAAGTTGAGAATTTGAGAAATATATGTTTTATGGACTTTTATGAAAATTTGCTATGACCATGAGGGGTTTTAATAGTTTTTGTTTGTTACTGGTTATAAAAATATTACCCATGAGCTTTAAATTCACCCCCATTCTCTCCCCTATCCAAGTGATGAGTAAGAGATTGAGTAGGTTAAGAGTCAAGGCATCACTCTAGTTTGCCTATTTTTGTTTTTGAAGCTAGATTATGTAAAACAAGGCTTTAGTCGCATTTTGAGCAATTATTGTTCTTGTAAAGTTTGTATTTTTGGATTTTGATGTAAGGTGGCTTGAAATGCCCACTAAAGCATTGTAAAACTCTCGTCATTGATGTTAATGAAATATATATACATTATGTTTTGTTTATGATTTCCAAAGTCTTTATATTGCATTTTCAAGCTTTTCATAGGGGTAGGAATTGTGTACTGAATTCAGGGGAAAAACTATACTAATCTAGACAGAGTTTATCTTCTAGAAAGTTGTAGTTTATCCTCTTGTCTTTCCAACGCTATAAAGTATGTAAATTTTGAGTATTGGAACTGAGAGATATGAGCATTATAAGTGATGATGTTGCATAGGAGGTATGTACATAACAACTTTGGTGAATGATGAGAGTTTGTGTATGTTATGAGTCAGTTGAGTTGAGATTTGGGATTTTAATGCACTCAAATTGGTAATTGAATGTTTAAGGAGTGTTATTGCATTAGAAGAAGTGAAATTGGGAAGAGTATGAGTGAAAGTAATGTTAGAATGGATGTAGGAAGCATTGGAGAGGCTTTGGAGGGGTTTGGGGAACCCCTATGTCTGTTAGACAGGCTTTAGGTTCATTAAACGGACCTTCTCGGGTCTAGGAGGACCCCTAGCATCGCCAATGTCCGTTCCATTAAATGGACCTTCTCGGGTCTAAAATGGCCCCCAACTTCGTGTATGTCCGTTAGGTGGACATGTATGTCCGTTTAATAGACATACACTATACGGCTACAGGAAATTTGCATTTTTGACCCTTTTAAGGCGAAATCTCGCTTTGTAGTCTTCATAAAAGTTGTAGAATTAGAAATCATCTTTCAAATCATAAGAATGAGCTCAATCCAAGATTTCTAAAGAACGTTATGCCAATTCTCCCAAGATAGGTACAATATGATTGAGGATATAAACATGTATGAATCTTTTGGCCTTAACTTCTTCATCCGACCCCCAAATGAAGTGATTCTTGAAGCAATGGTTTCCTAACACATTTTTCTACCTCTTCATAAAAATTGGTAGCTTTTTGTTTTGATATGAAAAATATAGATGGAAAGATAATGAGGGGTTGGTTAAGAGAGCATGATCGAGGTATGAACATACTTGGGCTTCTTAAGCATAACTTCTTTTATAGAGCTCCATTTGAGATGGTTCTTGCTTCAATTTAAACTATAGACTTAAAGATACAATTGGCTTGAAGAGGTCAGATGGTGTTTATGGTGATTGACTGGTGTGGGTCACCACCCTTGTGGGATGATGGCAAATGAGGGTTTAATGAAATAACCCTACGGGGTAATATGTTCACGTGTGATGACTCCGAACGTTGGGCTTCAGAAATGGGGTCCAATAGAATTAGTCCAATTGACCAAATGAAAGTTGTAGACAATTGTCTTAGCTTTCCAACGGTATAAGATTCACTTTAATTGGAGGTCCATAGCCCATGATATGCTTGATTTACTAAAGGATGTTTTGTTAGAAAATTGTTACGAATTCCTAATTGACTTTTCATTTTTCCTAGTTAGCCTTTTCATTTTTAGGCCCACTTTTGGAGACTTAAAAGGGTGGTTTTCTACACTTCCTATTCAGACTATATTGAGAATAGTTATAGCTCACTTTGTGAGGGATTCAATCCTGAAATTCACTACAAACCGATTTTACGAACTTATCAAATGATTAGTCGGATTGCTTGTGCCGTTCTTTTGATATCTTTTTGCGTTTTAGTTTCTGATTTCATTGTTAATCTTGGGTCAAGGTGTCAAAGGATCTTCCAACAACTTTAAATTCTTGGGTTAGGGTTTTGATCTGATCAATCAAGGGGTTCCTAATCAAGTTGATTCTAGTGTTCCACGTCACAATCACAAAACAACATTTTTCCTGTTCAAACTCAAAATTTGGATTCATTTTCAATTCCTCGGTAAGATTTATAAATTCTGAATCCTCAATTTGGGCTTTGCTAATATTTTCATGTGAAACTGATCTTAAGTTCAACAATTGTGAAATACATAATTTGATATAAAATTAAAGAAGTACAAATGCAGACACGAACTAATCCTGACCTCTATCGTTTACTCGAATGCAATGGCTAGACTCCAATTTGTTTAACTGGAAATCTTCTTTAAATCTTAAAAATACTGCAAATTTAGGGATGAGTTTTGTGAACTCAGTGAGTGGATCATCCTTGATGGCTCACTCAATCATATAACACATCAATACGTACAATCACTTATTTCACATCATTTCATTTATCATCGTGTAGCATCACAGAATTCTTTTGTTCATAATTTTCACATTTCACATTCAAAGCATTTAAACAGTTCATTTTGATAATTCAAATCATACATAATACTTATATATGTAATGCATATAAGACTCACATTCAGTTGTTATTGTTGTGAACAAGTGCTTATAACTATCCTGTATTCATTATGAATACTGGGCTTATTGATAACTATCTCGTATCCGTTGAGGATACCGGGCTCATTATACATAGTAAGCCTTTGGCTCTTAATCACTTTCTGAGCTTTAAACTCCTTTTCACTTTATGAGCTTTAAGCTCTTTTTTCGGTGGCTACTCTAGTTACAACAGCCTTTAGCTGTTCATGCATTCATGTATGAATTGCATCATATGTATTTCGACAATCAAATGTGCGACTATCTTATTCACATTTATCATTGAACCTTAGTCCGATATTCAACATTAAAGTTGAGAAAACATATAGTCAGTCCAATTGACATTCAATAGGCACTTCCAATGTTATTCATGCTTCAAATGCCTCAGACATTCAATGTCAAGAATCAATACAATCACATTCACATAATCATTCAATATAGAATTAAAAAAGAATAATAATTTAAAGTAAGACCATCTAGTCGACTCAAAGTATGCCCCAGATTAGCATTTGCTTCCATGATCCAGAAACATCTAAATGTGGACATTTTATCGTATACATCAACATTATGCAATACACTTATTGCATACACACATTATTAATCGCACAATCTTACGAATAGTCAATCACATACATATGCATATATGTTGTGTATAATGCAAGTTTAATGACAATCCCGAGTATATTACCTAAATTCACATCTTATGTTCATTCTCATTTCATAATTCATATAAGTTTGATTGAACTTAGGTTTACACTTCATTTGTACATGATCAATATAAGTTCACCATTCAATCCTTATCCTTGTATGTGTCTAGGTAATTCTTAGGCTTACGCCTCAAGAACACTTGGTTATTCTAATATCATAACTTAATTTCTCATCATTTCTTTTGTAACGTTATATGCTCTCATAATATCGAATTTTCATTCACATTTACTTAATACATAGTACTCAACTCCTTTGAATTATAACTACAATCATATGAACATCTTTATTCACATTATACCCATGCCTTTGGTATTTTGATATCATCGATTCATTCACTAAGTTATAACCCTAATTATCACTTAATACGTATCACACATTAGTCATTTAATCCAAGCATCATTCTAGGTTCAATTCAGGCCTCCTTCAAGCCTAAATTAAGTCCAAATGGCTAGTGAATGTCCACTGATGGACCTTTATGGGTCACTTACAGAAATGTTAAAATTTGACCCTTTAGACAACAAAATCCCTCTTTGTGGTCTTCATAGAAGTTGTAGAACTCAAAGTTGTCTTCGAAAGCATAACTAAATGACCTCAATCAAAGTTCTATAGAAAAAATTATGCCTCTTTCCCTAACACCTATCCAATTGCATCCTTATTTTCCAAATTTCTAACTCTTTACTTACTACACTCAACACCTTATGCTTGGTCTACCTTTTCTAGTTTAATATTGATAATTTTCCCATCATTATTAACTCCACTTTAACTTAATATCATCCATAAACAAATTATAGTCTACGATTGATCATGAACACTAAAAATAGAACATATACATATATACATTCATCATCAACTTTCTGCATATATTCATCTTCATTTCCACCTTCATTTCACTTCTATCACCTTAATTCATCTTATTTCAAGAACATAACTCAACATCTTGGTTAACATAACTTTTAATTTCATTATACCCTTAATTCACAACTCATAACATCTACAAAATAGCTCATCACTCATGGTTTTCATACTCTCAAAATAGAACTCAAACATATGTATTCATCCATTAATTTACTACACCTAGTACTCAACTTCAAGTCAAATCTTAAAACTTTCAAAGATATAATTTGAATTCGATGTCTGCATGAAAATGTAGCCATATGTCTCTAATTTAATCCAAATTAAAAATCATCCCATTTGGATATCTACAGATCAATTCATAGCTAAAATATCGATGCATATATAATCGAAATGTTATAGCTAATATATTCTAGCACACTTTAAACACCATTACCACTTTATCTCTAAACTTCCATCCTAGTTCTTCTTTTTTCAAGACACTACACTTATCTTTTCTTTAACTTCAATATTCAATCCAATCCAATTCTAAAATGACCAGAGATCCACGTTTTTATACATAAAAAACAGAACATGGAAATATCCATTCTCAACTAAACTTTTTTGCACTTCTTTCTACATCATTTTTGGATTCATTCTAACTCTAAATCATCTCAATACCAAATCATACATTATTGTTCATAAATCATAGAAAAAAAAGATATAAACACATTCATTTCTTCATGATCATTTTATCACCAACTATCATCATATGTGCTTCTATTTAGACAACCCATGAAGAACAAAGTTTAACTTACTTGATTTACCTAAAGCTTCTTCAAGAGTCTCTAAGAAACCCTAACCTCCCACATCACACGATCATCACCATCATTTAAGGTAGAAGGGTTAGGTCTGTTAGTAACAAGATGGAAATAGCAAAGAATTTACATGGCTAATGATGGAAGAAAGCAAGGTTTATTTTGATGCTTAGAGAACGGAGTGTCGTGAGAAGGAGAGGAAGGTAAAGAAAATGAAGAAGATGAACAAAAGAAGCACGTATCTTATATGACAAGGGAAAGATCATGAGATGGTCTTTAATTTTGGTAAATAAAAACATGAGTGTTGAGTGGCAAGTGTTGTGACACTTGTCACTTGCCACTTATCATTTTATTATGATCTCTAATTGGTTCTTTTAAAAAGCTAGTCCATTTGTTTCCAATTTTCCACCCAATTTTCCCCCAATTTTTAATGAAAGTTGTCATTAAATCCCAATGCCATTTATAAAAATTTCCACTACCATTTGACTCTTATTTCTATTGCCATTTATCAATTGTTCTGTCACTTAGCATTTTTCCTAGTCCTAAAATACCCTTAATTTCCAAAACATTCTCATATTTCACCAAAAATTCTAGTTCACTAATTATACACTCGAACTCAATTTTTAACACACATAATTCATAATTCACATCTTAATCACATTAAAACAGTCATTTATACATGAAAAATGTCAAATGGGTGCATGAACAATTCATTATAATGTGTGCAATAATCAAATTCACGTGTATGTATGGTAACATTATGCAAGAGCATGTAATGCATTTTTCTAATCTTTCATTGCTATTTCTCAATTACAAAAATCTAGGGTTCTAGCCCTTAATATGGGAATAGGATGTTTCATATCTTCTCTTCCTTCCTTTTCCTTTTCTATTTCTCTTTTTTTTCTCTTTCTTTTTTCCTTTCTCCTTTTTTTTCTTTCTTTTTTATTTTTTATTTAGAACAAGATCAAGTTTAGAAGAGGTAAAATGTAGGTGAGAAATATAAATTACTACAATCATACTCATTCCTAACTCAAAAACTAACTATATCCTATCATTCCCCCACACTTATTCAAACAATTATTCAACTTAACGAAGAGGATAAATAATTAAGGTCAAGGGTCTTTTTTTTGGGTTTAAAGAAATAAAAAGTTTCATATTAAGGTTAAAGGGGTTGACTAAAGGTAACATCATGGTGTTTTTTAAGCAAAAATGGTAAATCCTAATTGCCTTCATCATTTCAAAATTTGCTTAAGATTATGTGATCTCAACTAGTATTTACAAGCAAGTTCTAGAGTCCCTCAATCATGAAAGAACACTCTCATCAAAGAATACTTTTAATTGGCATTTAATAGTTCAAAAAGACTCATATTCTTACCAAATGAAAAGTGTCATTCATCTATCACAATAAATTAATGTCCTTTTAACCAAAATTTATGTTAATTAGTCTAAGCATACTAGTATACTCATTCACTCATATTTTGCATTTCTGATTCCGATCGAGTTTATGTCATGACCATGCATCTCTAACTATTAAATGGGAAAACAAACACACAACTTGTAAATAATAAATATCTTTTCACAAGTACTCCCCCCACACTTAAACATCACATTGTCCCCAACGTGATATAAAAAGGTAAAAGAGGGGTCCAAGCATAGAAATAAGCATGGTGTACTACATTAAGGAGTAGTGAACAATTGTGAGGAAGAAAAATAAAAGAGATTAAAAAGTGGGCCTATGCACATAAAGCAAATAGATTAAGTTGAGTTTCATTAAAAAGAAATAACAAGCAACTAATTGAAAAAAACATAAAGTATATAGGTTGCCTCTCATTTAGCTCTTCTTTAATGTCTTTTAACTAGATGTCTTAACTGTTATGCTCAAGGTGGATCACTCAAAGTGACCGATTCCACTGTTTTCTTCTCTTTATTAAGGTTTTGCTCCAAGAATTTCCCAACCTCTCTCTTAGTTGCATCGGCCAAAAATTGGCAACACTTTTCAATTTCATTCACCAAGTCTAGCTTCTTGTCTTCTTCTTCCTACAAGGTGAAATCAAAATTTGTAGCATTAACTCGATCAATAAAAGATCAATCTTCAGAAATAGTAGTAGTAGAAATAGGTTCAACATTAAAGGTTGAAAATTCTACTATTTCTCCTAAAATAGTCATGCTTAATTTCCCGTTCTTTATATCAATTAAGGTATTGGTAGTGGCCTTTATATCAACTAAGTGTATAGTGTGCTCCTTCCTTTGCTCTTTAACCTTCCCTGTATCTCGAAAAACAAAGTCTACAGGAACAATCAATTGTCTAACTTTCACTAACACATCCTCTATTATTCCTTTTAGATAACGAATTAACCTATCAACTAATTGCAAACATATGTTTGTAGGTCTTAATTGTCTTAGATCTAATTTCTCATAAATAGATTAAGGCATAAGGTTTATGCTCACCCCAAGGTCAAGCATACCATTAACCTCATTACCATTACCTATTGATATTTGCAAAAGAAAACTCCCTGGGTCCTTCAATTTAGGGGGTAATTGTTGTTGAAGCACTACACTTGCATCTTCTAAAACTATCACCTTCTTATTTGACTCAAACTTCCATTTTTCAATGCTTAGCTCCTTGAAGAACTTCACATAAGCTAAAATGTTCCTAATCACACTTAACAAAGGCAGATCAATATTAACTTTGGAAAACATATTATATAGATCAAAAAATTGTTTATCTTGTTTCAAATCTTTAAGGCAGATTAGATATGGATCAGTAGCCTATAAAGATTAGTCTTCTTATGTAGTCTTGATTCTTCATTAGAGTTGATTGTATGCCCCAATTTTTCACCTTTTTGAATGTGACCTGAATGTTTGTCGTGCCTATTTCTTTATTCATTATGCTTACCTTTTTTATTGGTGACGCTCTCCTCCTCTTACTTACTTACACTAGACAGATTAGAATCGATCTCAATATAATTATCAACTACCTTACCACTTCTCAAAATAGTGACTGCTTGGGCTTGCTCGGGTTGACTGGGTAACTTCCTTTTTTGATTGTTTTGCATTTGTGCAATGAGTTTCCCTACTTGGATTTCAATCCTCTTTATAGATGCCTCCAAAGAATCGAACCTCCTATTATTCATCTTTTGATTTTAAGTTGTGACCTAAATAAATGCATTCAGGCTTTCCTTCGATGAAGGCTTGCTTGGTGGGTTTTGAAGTAAGGATTGTCCTTTGCAATAATTTGGCCTCTGAAAATTTTGGTATTGTAGTTGGGGCTATGCTGATGGATTGTTGGTCTTCTATAAAAAATTGGGGTGGTTTCTCCAACCAAGGTTATAGGTGTTTAAGTATGGATCATTTCACTCCTTTGGTTGAAAACATTATCTACATGAAGATAAATTCTATATATACCACATTCCTCTTAATTTAGAACGTATTGGGGTAGTCTTGTAGTTAGCATCTTTACATACCTTGTTAACTCAGCTAACTGCATGGACAATTCTTGATTCAAGCTCATTTCATGAACTTCAGCTCTTCTTCCCCTCATGCTCTTTTATTAAGAATTGTCCCCTAACATTTCGAACATCTCATATGTTTCTTTGGCAATCTTCTCTCCCACAACTCCTCCTACTGCATTGTCCACTATATACTAACATTGTTTGTCAATCCATCATAAAAGAACTAGTTTTGCATGTGGAGTGGAAAATGATGGTGTTGACACTAAATGTTTAAGAGTTTGAAGCGTTCATATGCTTTATGGAATGACTCTCCCTCCATCTGAGTGGTTGCTATCTTCGTTTGCAACTCAAAAAGTCTTTTGATGGGAATAGAACTTTCTTATGAATTTTTGTACACCTTCTCCCATGTAGTCAATGATCAAGGTGGAAGGGTCATTAGCCATGCCTTGATCTAATCCTTCAATATGTATAGGAAGCACCTCATCCTGAGTTAGTCTTCATTTAGGCCATCTAACGGGAATGTATGAATAGTGGTATAGAATTCCCAAATGAAGTTTAAAGGGTCTTTATTAGGAACCCTGTAGAAAGATGGCAGCATGTTATAATGGATGCTCTTCAATTCATAGTTACTAGTTACATTTCTCAATCATATGCACGAAGTGGCAGTACCGATTACTGGTTCAGTATACTCCTTCATTACTGACTACCTTTCACCCATCTCTTAATCTTCTAGTTTGGGTCCCTTAAGATTGTCTTCAAAGTACCTTAGAGGTCCTTTTATCTGATGTACGTAGTCAATAAATCAAATAAAAATAACAGTGACCTAATAAGAAAATTACTAAAACAACTCAAAGAAATAACACAACAAAAATGTATAAATGAATAAGCCAAAATAGTCAAAATTAATTTAAGTATAAATGTTAAACACCTTGCCAAAAACTTGTTATGCCTAAATAAGTTTTAAGAATAAATAGGCTATCCAACTCGTAACTATACAAGATAGCTGTAGTGATTACCCAGGGTCGTCTCCCATAAAGGTAAAATTGACTCACTTAAATTAACCTTGAACAAAAAAATAAAACAAATGCAATCTTAAACATTCTATCCCAATTTGTTGAGTGAAGGATTTAAAGAAAATCACCAAATTAAATTGAAAAGTAAATGGAACTAATTAGGAGTAAAAACAAATAGATTAATTAAAGTGGAACATTCTTGAGAATTAATTTCACTAATTTAATCTCCTACGTATGACTAAGAGGAATGATTGGGTTGTCATCTTACTAAATTAATAGTTTGGATTTAAGATCAACTCGAATAATAAACTATGTCTCACTTTTGTCTTTAACAAGTTATCATCCGAATTAATTATGGAAATCCGACTATTAATTATCACTTAAGTTAATATATTTCTATTTTTTTAAAGTAAACGTATATTGTTTCTGATTTCATATTAAACTTCTTCTCTCAGTCCTTCATTTAATACCAAAATGATGCAAAGTTTGATCATGTTATTACTTCCATACAGTTCAGAAACTATAGCAAACATAAGACAACAACGCAATACCTTAGTCGTGTATATATAAATAAAAAAGCTACATTAATCCTAAAAAAAAAAAGATCAAACCATCACGGAATAACAAGATTCATCATATTCAAATACTTCAATCCCTTCTTGATTAGTATAAGAGAAGTATTAAAGTAATAAACCAAGTGAAAAACTGAAATAAACTATCAAAAGCTGACAGAGTGTGAGTCCATCAACTAACAGAGGAGTACGTTAAGTAATGAAATAGACAAATAATAGACAAAATGAGCAAACGAGTGCCCAGATGAGGGAGTTGGGGTGATCTTTAGCCACTCTCAAACTTCCTGCATTGGTTGTCACCTTCTCCTTCTGCTTTGTTCTCACCCTGATGATTGACTGCTCACATTGCTTCGTCCTCTGCTTCCTTTGTTTGCTCTTTCTCTCTTCTATCTTCTCAGTAGAAGCTCTTCTCTACTTACCTTCTTCGCATTCTTTCTCTCTATATGTCACCCCATAAGGGCACTTGTCACGGTGGTGACAAGTTAAGTTACCACGTTGACTAACATCAAAGTGTTAGTCACGGTGGTGACATAACAAGTCACAGTCACGGTGGTGATAAGTTATGTCACCACCTTTCTTCCTTTTTTCTTTTCATGCTAAATTATGTGAACTTTCTGTTCAACCTTCATGAAAAATTCACAAAATAATCCAATTATCATTTATGTAATATTCACACAATTTTCACTCAATTTATCTCACATTTTGATCAAAACACAACGATTTGTAACCATAATCAAGATATGAAGGAAATTAAAAGATATGGAAACTAGATAGAACAATGTGTCTAATAGAAGATATGTAGACGATCATTCTTCCTATTTTGGCTTATATGACTACCCATTCTCACATGAAATCAATGCTCAAGAATCGTTTAATATACTAGAAACAAACTTCTCTCTTATACTCTTCCTTGTTCTTTCCTTAGAAGCATCGTTCTCTTCCTCTATACTCCCTAACTTTCTACCTTCTCTCTGTTCTTTCCTGCAAAAACTCCTAAACCTCAATGGCATGAACAAAATCAAAAGGACAGAAGAAACCTATGGCTTCGACTTCCAACCATGAACAAACACTCATTTCTGAGTCCTCTTCTCAGTCTCCAATAATAGGTTCTTTGGACACACGTACTGAACCTATCTCTGCTTCCTCTAAGCCTCAAACTTTAGAAACACCCTTTTAAGAAACTCTAGAGGAAAGAAAAAGACAAATTTTGGCTATGCTTTTCTTCCAATCAGACTGGAATTGATCCTATAAAAACAATGAAACCTTAGCCAAACAACAATTTGTTTGTAACTCTAGTGGAGAAGAAGAAGAAGTAGAAGAATACTCAAGTTAGGAGGAGCAAAAAAGAAAAATAAGATTTTGTATACCCATTCTTACTCCTTCCACTACTCCTAAAACTGATATGAAGGATAAAAAGGTGCCTGAAGTGCACTAGGTTGTAAACGATGATGGATCATATGAAGGACTGATTCTGTTAATAAGGAGACCAAAGACCAAAGCGAATGTGGCAAAACAAACTGTATAAGAAGAAACACCTTAGGCTGAAAAGAAAGAGGATGAAGACTTACAAAAAGAAAAAGAGAAGAGATAAGAAAAGGCAAAGCGCCTATGATTGAAGAAAAGAACAAGGACCCAATTGCTATAGATGAGCCAATTTTTGAAGAAATCCCTAAGGCTAAAAGGACAAAATCAAAGAAACTCATCATACCTCAGAAGGGAGAGTCTTTAGCACTAGTGAAATTTTTTTAGTCATGAAAGTTGAAGTAAAGTACAAGATGCATTATAAGAAGAGAAAGGTGGTAGCTAGACGTATCTTACCTCTTTTTGATGAAATAGGTATTCCAATCTCTTCCTTTTTTATTGTAGTTAGCTAGGAAAATTTTATGAACTTGAATGAAACAATGTGTGATGACCTAGTTCGATGTTTTTACACACATATGAGAACAGAGGAAATTTATAGAAAGCTACAATAACTTCTTGGGTTCGTGAGTGTGAGATCTTAATCACATAAGAGATTTTAGCAAACATTATGAATATACTTCTTGTAGGTAGGACTGATCTTTCTTGTCACAAGTAGGACATTGTTGACCTTGATTTAGGAGAGTTTATGAATTTTATATGTCTACACACTGAGAATACCCATAAAGGCAAACCCTAATGTAGACACTTGCACCTACTGCCAAGATGCCTTACATCCATTTCGGCTAATTCAATCTTTCAAAGGAGTAGCTCAGTAGAAAGGTGCAGTCTTTTGGATATGTATGTGGTTTACAATCTCTTAAAGGGAAACAAAATAAGCATCCCAACATTGATTTTGAAGTTTATGGTGGAAAAGGGAAGTTACAAGAATACATCGAGTGGTCTATGATACAAGATGTTGTTAACCAACATTTTTGCCTACTATTGAGTGTCTTTTGATGGTTTGGATTGGTATGCACCAAGTAAGCTCCATTCTTCCATTACCTACCAATTTGAGTGCAAGGGAAAAGACAATGTGTGGGTTGAGAAGAAAACTGAAAGAGTAACAGATCTCTTCAAATCTACTCCACAAAAATCAACCCCTACCATACTCCAAAACTCCAATGATCTGATCCTTCAATATCTAAAAAAAGTTCTCTCTAATCAAGATCTAATGTGTAGACAAATATACAACATGCCAAATCAGGTCATTGATATATAGATCTTGCTTAGAAAGATTTACGAATTCCCTTAACGACTCTATTTCTTAATGTCTCTATTTTATAATGACTTATAATATTGTTTGATGCTTAGTTACTTTTTCCTCTATTTATGATAATGATAAAGGGGAAGAATAGTTAATGTTGTTGATTGAACCCAAGTTTCCTATATCAATTGGTGACAATTTCATCTTTTTTTATTATACTTCTTGGCTCTTATTTTGGGATTTTATGCTTAATTTAGCTCATAAGTGCTTCTTTTGAATTAATGTAGTTTGAGGGTAAAATTGTCACAAATAATTAGTAACTGCACAAAATTGATTTTTTAAAACAATTGATACCGCAAACTACTATTTTTCATTGTAGGAGATTCAAGAAGTAGAGCCAAAGAGTGAAGACTAAGAACACAAGTCAACAAGGGCAACAGGCAAGTTCGCCACAGCGAAGATGATGTCTTGCCGCGGTGAAATCAGAAAATCTTTTGAAAAGACCTTTCAGGCAAAGTTCATTATAGCGAGGATAATGTTTGCACTGCGGCGAAAGATGAAAGTTAATGAAGAAATCTTTCGGGAAAAGTTCGCCGCAGCGACACCTTCAAATTGGCATAGACCCGGATCATTTTCAGCAAATTAACCAACTATGCAATCCGATCCATCAACCCATTTTATGAAAAAAAACCCTATTTTATGCTAACTTATAAAAGGAGAGAGGAGCCAACATCTCCAAATCCATATCTTTCCTCTTCAAGAAGCTTTCATTTTATCATCATCTTCTATACATCATTATCATTTTCTTCCATTTTCCACCATTGACTACTACCATGGGTGTCTCCAGTGGGTTCTCGGTTGTGAAGTCTCTTTGTTGTAACCCCTCCCCGGTGAGTCGCGTGCTCGACGTCTTATGTGGCATCTGGACACACATCTCACGAGGGAGGAATTCCTCACCACGAAAGAAACCTCAAATCGAACTTAATTTAACGTCATCCGAACAAAACT
>JANVCQ010684695.1:0-14524 GCA_025531925.1 Erythroxylum plowmanianum | reverse complement strand
TATAATTAATTAAAATATAATTCATTCATTAATTAAAATATTGTAATTAATTAATTATACTATTTTAATTAATTAATTAATTATATTTTAATTAATTACATTAATTATATTTTAAAATATAATTAATTTTTATTTCTTAATATTTTTTACAAACCAACCAATATCAATGGTAATGATAATCATTCCTTTCTTTTAACCAATCATCATAATTATAATGATAATATCCATTCTCATTTCTCACTACATTCATTTCCATTCTTATTACCATTCCCCTATACGAACCAACCGCCCCCTAATAAAGTTATTTGGAGAGTAACTCTTTCATCGACTGATTGAAGATAAACAACAAAAAACGAAAAAGCTTATATATAGGAGCGTTTTCATCCAACAGCCAAAATTTTAACCATCAAAATCTAATTATACCCTTTAAAATTTATTGCTAAGTTGTGTAATATTTTACTGTTTAAATTATATTATTGATTAAATTGCAATTAAGTACCACAAACATCATATTTTTGTTAGTTCTAATATACAACAATTTTTAATAAGCAGGGCAACATAGTTAAAGTTCCTAGATATTAACGTTTTAGGAACAATATTTGTTCTTATAATTGTTTTATGCAGGTATGGGTTAGAAATAAAATGTTGACCTTAAATGAAAATGAAAATATAAAATGTTGTATAAATTTCTCATAGATAATGAAACAGTATAGGTGAACATGACTTCTCTAAAATCTAAATTTTTATAAGAATATTCAACGAAATACTAAGATATATAATATTCATACTCTTATAATTTTTTTAAATTCATGTTCTCATAAGTCATTTTACACATAAACAGTTAATAATAAATATATAATTTTATCAAACATCTCTAATAAACAGTTAATGTAATCCGCTGATCAAATCAGCTAATTGTCAAATAAGCCCTTAATCTTTTTAAATTTAAATTTAAAAGATGTTAATTTTTTTATGTCAAATGTCATTTTTACTAAAACTTATGCCCTTCAAATTTAACATTTTTAAAGATTGAAATTAGAGTTTTTGTATTGTAAAATTATGGTATAAGGTCACTTTGCCTTCTAAGGCACGTAAATATATATATATATATACGGTAATTGTTGTACACAAGACAAGTCTTTCTACGTCACCCAACTTGTGAATTTTTAGGTAATTTGATGTGATATTTTTAATTAACCATTACCTTATATTTATAAGGACTATGTGTTTCTGTCTACTTTGCTATTACCTTATATTTATAAGGACTATGTGTTTCTGTCTACTTTGCTTGAACGTTAAAGCCACAGCCACCTCAGGAACATGACTTGCCACGCAACTGAAAGCATAAAGCAATACTTGTGTGATTATATCATATATAATTCTTTTAGTTATCTCTTTTACCTAAGAAAAAATTTCGGGTATAATTAGAATATTATTTATTATTTTTCAAATTCGATTTTGATCTAACGTGATATGTCGCTATCGAGTCAAGTTAATTTAAATTGATTAATTTATTATAATTAATTGTATTTAAAAATAAGTTCAATTAAATTGAATTTGACACATTAATTTTTAGTTCATTAATTTAATATTATGAGATTATTATATTAAAATAATTTTATATTGATACAATCTCCATCAACGTATAATAATTAAATATGATAATGGGTTGAATTTAATCTAACTTATTTTTGAGTTTAAAGACAATTCGAAATCTTATTAGAATCGAATACGATAGCAAATAAAATAAAATTTAACGATTTCTATTGATAGAATCACATATGATCAAAATACTCACAAAATTTAAATTTAAATTTAATTTGAAATTTAAAAATTAAAATTTTTAAGATAAATTTAGATTGAGTCATGAAAACAATTTTTACATGTCTAATTTAAGTCAAAACGAACTCAAATTATTTTATAAAGACTAATAATGATTAGTAAGTTCCAATAATTAGATCATTCTATCCAACTAGAGTTTACATCACATCCACAATTATTCTAATCCGTGACTTAACAGTATTCATATGATTGCAACTATCCAAGTAGGGTGTTTGTTTTACCTAAATCGACCAAAGTTAGGTATTCACAGAACGTCGTCGTTTAATGCAATCCTTTTGTGTTCTGTGTATTACGCGGTTCACCCGTACGAGAGAAAGACTCCTCAATATGTTAATCTTACCTATATTTAACGAAAAATTTAATTTCTAAAGAAAAAACCATCAAAAGATCAATGATTAGTCTCATTATGATTATTAGTTTTTCTTTATTTTTTTACCTTGTCTGGTTTAATCGTTTTTTTTTTGTAAGTAAAGCGGGCGAGGCCCGAAAAGAAGTCTCTAACTAACGAACATAAGTAACACCAATAACATCATGAAAGAGTCACGAATTCACCGCATCTAGTGGACTAGTTAAATGATGAAAATCCGGACTAAAGTCATAAGCATGATGGGATAAAGCATCGGCGACGAAATTTTCCTCCCGATGTATATGTGTAACCGAAATCCTCTCGAAAGACTCCATTCGCTTGCGTATTCGGGCAATCAAAGCGGCAACTAAAGCAGTAACCGCATACTCTCCATTAATCATGTTAACGGCTAACAAATTATCACATTCAACTTGAATATGCCTCAAATTTAAACTCACAATATAGTCAAGTCCATGAAGGACAGACCACACTTCCGCATTTAGAATCGGACATTGACCAATGTTAATCACAAAGCCGCCTACCCAATTACCATGGCTGTCGCGCACAACCCCTCCGCCATACGTTGCCATGCCATCAGCCGCTAGCGAGGCGTCGGTATTCAACTTGAATACTCCTGTCGGCGGTGTCGACCAATGCACCAGCCGCTCCTCACGTCTAGTCCCTGGTAGCCCTTGCTCGACACGCACAGCAGCTGCAATTTGCATAACCTGTTGTGTACCACCACAGCAAACAGCTTCAACAGTGAGGGCTGCGGGATGTGAATCATCCCCCAAGACAACCCTGTTTCGACTCTTCCAAAGTAACCAAATAATAACTCCAAACACCACATTCCAACTCACATCAGTTTTATAGCATTGCATGTCAACAAAGTTGTGAAATAACCAAGTATCCAAGCTCAAGTTCGAGTAAAAAAATCATACTATTTGCTCATAGATTAGCATCCTATTCCATACATCTCTAGTAAATCGACAATCGCAAATTATATGCATAGTATTCTCAATGGATTCAAAGCATACCTCACAAGTGTTCGATGTAGACAAATGCCTCCGGCACCTTTCGGCATTTGTTAGCACCCCATTGCTTAAGCACAGTCACATGAACACTTTAATTCGTTGTGGTCCAACCCACTTCCAATTTCGATGCCAGGGAGCTCTCGGCACAACTTCGCTTTGTCCACATAAGCTCAAATAGGCAGTCTTCAAAGCAAAACAACCCTTTTAAATTATTATTTTTTTATCTTTATATGGGTCATTCAGAAATAGTTTCTCTACTAGTTTAAAATAAACTTGCGTATTATTAGGCTTTCTTAAATGTCACGCAAAACTTTTTACTAATTTATTGTTGTATTTAATACAATTTATTGGATTTTTAAATAGAATTCATGTTCTTAATCCTTGCAAATATAATGAAAAAGGTCCAAATAAGAATTAATTTTTTTTCAATTAGATGGCATTACACATATTTAATTCCTCAACAATATTCATTTATCAAAAATTAGCCCATTAAGTAAAATATTTAATATTATAAAATACCTAACAATTTACTAAAAAATGTCAAATTAAGATAATATTAATATTAATATTTGTTTAAAATTTTGTGGAAATTTTGTCAACATGAATTAATAAATAAAAAAGGGAATACTTAGATTATGAAATTTAATCCTAATTTTTCAAAATTTATTTATTTATTCCACTTAATTTGTCATGCGTAAATTAAAAAATAAAAAATAAAAAGATTCGAAATCATAGTAAATTAAAATTTAATACATAAATGTCTTTTTCGAGAGTATTCAGAACTGTAAGGCAAGCATACATATATATACACGCACATATATAGTTAATCGATTCCATTATTAAACTGGTCATGACTTCCATGATCAGGATTTGCTTGATTTGCTTTGGCCATTGCGTGTATAGTATTTAAGGTGGCGAACTGATGAGAAGGTTGAGCACACGTTGAGTTGCTTAAGGTTTTGCAGAGAGATGAAGTATTGGCGGCTCCCTTGTGTTGTGCTGCTGGTGGTGACGGTGGCGACGGTGACGGCAATATCAGGAGGAGTACTAAGCGGCGGAAATGTAAGCTACGATGGAAGGTCCCTCGTCATTGATGGGAAGAGAAAGCTTCTGTTTTCAGGTTCAATTCACTATCCTCGCAGCACTCCTGAGGTAAAGTACAGATCACCAACTGCCATCATTCTTGCTTGTTGAAGATGACAAACAAACAGTACATCCATATCAAGGTTTTTCCCCTTTTTTTAAATTGTGGTCCGATCGTTTGCATTTTGGGTTCGGGCTTCGGTCCGACCTACGGGGTAAGTTTAAAAATGATTCGGATTTTGGGTTAAGTTTTGAATTCAAGAAGTTCGACTAAAAACCCGTGATTCATGCATAGGGAAGGTGACAAATTGAAGCACATTCATATCTCATGCTAAGTGTTTTCTTAGATCATGTCATTTTCATTTTAGAGTTTGGTGTGGGAAACATTATTTTTAAATGTCCTTGTTACTTTGTCATGTTACCTTTATGTCGTTTCTCCTAACAAACACACCTACGGAATAAACTTAATTATTAGTTTAATTTAATTCAATTTTTTACTTTTTAGTTTAATTTACTTTAATAGCTTTTGCTGACTAATTAATTTTTATAAACTAAAATTAATTAATTAAAATTTATTTTACATTTTTTTAGTTAAATTTCAAATTCTTCAATAGATGACAAAACTAACCCAACACGATTTTGACCCAATTTGAACTGGCCGATCACGACCGACTATTCTTTAAAAAATGAAGTCATTTTGTACTTTTAAAAAAATATATAAATATGACAAGTCAGTTAACTAGTGACCGGATCGAGTTACAGGCTAATCCATCTCGACCTGGCAGGCCACGAGCCACACGGGCTGGGGCCGGCCATGAGGTGCCTAGGGCCAACCTTGCCATTAACATTCCTTTTCTTCAATTGGTTTAGAAAATATTCTTTAATTGTATTTCAAAAATTTTAAATTTTATTCAATATCTAATTTTTTTTATTTTCTCATTTAATTTTTAAAATATTTAATAAAATATATCTCAAAGTTCTTTAAAAAAATTTAAATGCAATTTTCTTATTCGATATCCATTAAAAAAGTTGAAACTACGCTTACTCTCTTGTATAGATGTGGCCATCTTTGATAGCCAAAGCAAAGGAGGGAGGGCTGGATGTGATTCAAACTTACGTGTTTTGGAACCTTCACGAGCCCCGACAAGGACAAGTACGTATTGATCAAATGTGAAAAAGACCTGAGATCGAATTAGAAATTAAATATTTGAATTTGAATTTATACAAACTTAGTTATTATAATTATTTTTTTCTCCTGCTCTTATAGTATGATTTTGAGGGTAGATACGATTTGGTGAAGTTCATCAAAGAAATTCAAGCACAAGGGCTTTATGCATGCCTTAGGATTGGACCATTCATCGAGGGTGAATGGACTTACGGGTATGCGATTATTATTCTTAACTTTACAGTATCTCATAGCAATTTAGAAACAATCATGATAAATTACAGACTTACCAAATAATATTAATTTAAGGATAACAAATACAAATAAAATTTTTAAAAATTTCTACAAATTTTGAAATTGTGGAAAAATTTTCTTTTACTTCTAAGTTTTTCATAAATTTAATTTTCTTATAATGAGGTTAAAAATAATGACAAGATATATGCAATATGAACATCAGACGCAGATTAATCAAATATCATTGATACAATAACCCAGGAATATGGATACCATTTTGTATCGGACTAAAACCAGTATAAAATAAAGGGTCGATTATACCAGCCCGTTTTGGATAGTCCGGACAGTATTGGCCGATATTTAAAATATTGACCAAATACTGGTCGGGACCAAAAATTTTAAAAAATAGAAGGACTTTTTTTTACAAAATTTTCGAACATTTTTAAAATCTCTCCTCCATCCTTTTTTTTTTAATTTTTAAATTAGTTACTTTATTTACTTAAACTTTTTTAATTATTGTGAATTTTTATTTTTTAAAATAGTAATAACTATTTTTATTACTAATAATAATTATAAATTAAATAAAAAATAAAAATAAATTATTTTTATTTAAATTTATTTTAATATTCTATATAATATTTATTAATAAGATATTAAAAATATTTTATTTTAAAAATAAATAATTTATTATTTATTATTTATAAACTAATATTTATTTTATATATTTTTAATTATTAAATCAAATTTTATTTGAAATTTAATTATATGTATTAATAATTATTTAAAATTTTATAAATTAAATTAAAATTGTGATTATTATTTATTATTATGATTTTTGGAGACAGGGTTAAAAATATACAATACAACTGTACAATATAACAATAGATAATTTTGTAATTTAAAAAAAATCAGGAAATATTTCATAAATTTAAAAAATTACAAAAAACGATACCCGATATTAATCAGTACTGGTACAGTACTGTATCATAACTTAATCCAACACCAAGCCTGGTACAGTATTCGTAATATTGCAATAACCCAATAAAGCACATGACTCGAACTAATTAAATTTGACTTATTGATTTTAGTTCGAGCCATTCGAATTTAATAATTTAATTAAATCGTTATGAATATCATAGTTTATTAGTTCATATACAATGTTTATATTACGTGTATTTTGTCATTATTTTTCAATTGAAGACGAAAAGACGGATGTTTTTCTAAAAATTTTAAAATCAAAAGAAGTTTTTTTTAGAATTTTAAAGATTGTGATTTTTTTTCTAAAATTTCTTACCCTTAATTTAATAATCTTAATATCATAATATTTTGTAAATTTTGATAATTCTTTTTCATTATAAATCCTTTTTTTTGGGTTGGTAATTATGATTAAATGGAAATGTCAGGGGATTTCCATTCTGGTTGCATGACATACCAAACATCGTTTATCGATCAGATAATGAACCCTTCAAGGTACGTTTAATAAATTTATATATAATAAATTTTGATATTTTTTAAATTTTTATTAGCGATAACAATGAATCGACCATTAGGTCAAAATTTAAGTATTTTTAATAAATCAACTCATGGGCCAAGCTTAGGTCCAGATCTATCTAAGACCCAACTCTTCTCGTTTTGCTTAAAAGAGTTTGATCTCGAATAGGTTCAAGCTTGGATTCAATTAAAAAAATATGATTTACACTTTTAATTTTAAAAAATTGGAGATGCCATCTTAATTTTTATTGCTTATAAATTTAATTAAAAATTTTTAATTTACTTTTTTTGTGTGTAGTTTTACATGCAAAACTTCACCACAAAAATAGTGAATTTGATGAAGTCAGAAGGCTTATATGCTTCTCAAGGAGGCCCCATAATATTATCCCAGGTAATTACTTACCAAGGCATAATTTAATTTTAACATTCTAAAATAATTTATTATATTTTCTTGAAATTGTTTAAATAAAATTGTTATTAAAGTGAAATCACTAAATTTTCTAAAGTTTTTGATTTAGTAATTAATTTTTTAAAACTTATATAAATAAGGTGAAAAGGTTATTTTTACTGATATATGCTATATATTACGTAAATATTTATTTATTAATCATGTCAGTAAAAATAATATTTTGAATTAATTTATATGAATTTTAAAATAATAACCATTAAATTGAAAACATATTTGCATTTAATTTTAAAAAATAGACGAGTCAGTATTTAAGTTTCCATGTTTATACAGATAGAAAATGAATATCAAAATATTGAAAAAGCTTTTGGAGAAAAAGGACCATTGTATGTTAAATGGGCAGCAACAATGGCCGTTGGATTGGACACTGGTGTGCCTTGGATTATGTGCAAGCAAACTGATGCTCCTGATCCTGTAGTAAGTAAGCTTCAACTTTGTTTCTTTTTTCTTTTTTTTTAAATAATAATATTTATTGATCGAACTTATGAGTTGGTCAAACTGATCAAACTTAAGTCAACCTATGGACCAGACCAACCCTAGGTATATTCTTAGATGTATCCAATGAACTCAAAGACTGATGGATATGAAATCCAAAATGTAATTTGCAGATAAACACATGCAATGGTATGAAATGTGGAGAAACTTTTCCAGGGCCTAACTCCCCAACAAAGCCATCTCTTTGGACAGAGAACTGGACATCATTGTGAGTTTCTGAATGCATACATTCGACATTAAACATTACACCAGAAACTGTTCTAACAGTCTTCTGTCTTAAAAAACTTTCCATGAAGCTACCAAGTGTTTGGAGATGAACCGTATCTACGTTCAGCTCAAGACATTGCTTTTCATGTCACTCTCTTCATCATCTCCAAGAATGGAAGCTACATAAACTATTATATGGTATGTCATTTTCTTTTCTTTTTTGTTACTGCTCTTTGATCTGAAGCGAATGTTTACTTTTAGTACCATGGAGGCACCAACTTTGGAAGAACAGCAGCATCATATATGATCACAAGCTATTATGATCAAGCTCCTCTCGATGAATATGGTGAGTGATAATTGATTTCTCGGAATTCAGAAACACAATGCATTCAATTACTGTTATGATTATAGGATTGTTCAGGCAGCCAAAATGGGGGCATCTTAAGGAGTTGCATTCTGCGATTAAGAACTGCTCTGCAACTTTACTGCAAGGGGTTCAAACCAACTTCTCCTTGGGCCAACTTCAGCAAGTAATGATACTCCAATAAAATCTTTCCTGAAAATGATCAGTACCCTTTTACTCATTCATGATCTTAATGCTAAAAGCATAATTTGTTTTTCTAATTTAGGCATATGTTTATGAAGAAGAACAAAGTGGTGGATGTGTTGCCTTCCTGGTAAGTAATGACCAGAGAAACAACTCGATCGTTGAGTTTCGGAACAGATCATTCGTGTTGCTTCCACATTCAATTAGCATCTTACCTGACTGTGAGAATGTAGCTTTTAACACTGCAGAGGTAAGCTCATGTTTATGATGTTGCCTTCTCAATCAATCTTGTCCATAACTTCCTCAGGACGGTAGGTTTTACTGAATTTCTTGTACCAAGGTGAATACAGAACAGAACCAGAGAATCAACACACCATATTTAACGTTTGATGCTGCTGAAAAGTGGGAAGAGTACAGAGATGTCATTCCCAATTTCTTGGATACTTCGCTAAGATCAGATACAATTTTAGAGCATATGAATACAACTAAAGATCAATCAGATTACCTCTGGTATACTGTAAGGTAGGTGACAAAGTAGAACTAATCTCTCCTGCTTAGCTAGATTTGATGGAGAGAATCATAAAACTCTCTTTATTAACAGCTTTCAACACAATTCATCCTGCACGACTCCAATGCTTCATGTGGAATCTGCTGCGCATGTTGCATATGCTTTTGTCAACAACACTTATGCAGGTTCTTTTCACTACTGTTTCTGAAATTTGATCAGCAAATCACGGTCGGATTTCTTGTAATTATACCCACATCATGTGCAATTGTCACAATTGCTGACAATGGCAATATAATTCAAAGTATGCAATTTAAAACCTTATAATCATTTCCAGGATCAGCACATGGAAGTTTCAGGTCTGGTCCTTTCACCCTGCAAGTACCTGCGGTTTTAAATGAAGGGAAGAACAACATTTCTATAATGAGTGTTATGGTTGGACTGCCGGTAATCTTATTTCTATCCCACACCAAGTTTGCCGTCATAGATAGGGTCTAGTCCTCATGCTTCTTACTTTTATGTTTCCATGGAAGGATTCTGGAGCTTTTATGGAAAAGAGATATGCAGGGTTAAGAACAGTTCAAGTTCAGTGCAATGGAGGAGACCTCTATAACTTGACTAAAAACCATGAATGGGGTTATCAGGTTAGCCCTTGTTACTATCTAAATGGCACGGTTATGCCAAAAACATGAAAAAAAGAAGAAGAGAGAATCAAGCCCTCGTGTCCGTCTTCCTGGAATCGAGAGGCAATGCCTAGCTTCACTAGAAAGCAAACAACTCTCAGCAACAACAGATATCTCAACTACGCATGAAGAAGAACTTGGCAAAATGCAATACTATATTTATATATGAACACAATTGGTCTTGATGAAGTTTCTTTTTTCACATGCAGGTAGGGATATTAGGAGAGAACCTAGAAATATACAAACAAGAAAATTTGGACAAGGTTGTCTGGACTGAACTTACCTCTTCTACTGACAACTCACTTACCTGGTTTAAGGTACAGATTCTCTTTTAGTTTCAGAAAAAAAAACAAGCAGGGCAAGCATATTATAAACACAACTGAATCTTTTATGTCCTTGTACTAAAGATAGTTTAATGGTTATGGCAGACTGAATTTGATTCGCCAACAGGAAACGATCCAGTGGCGTTAAACCTTAGTTCAATGGATAAAGGTCAAGCATGGGTAAATGGAGAAAGCATTGGTCGTTACTGGGTCTCATTTCTCACATCTACAGGCCAACCATCTCAATCACTGTACGTATCTTCTTAAAGCCCTTCCTTTTCTTTTTCACCCATAAGGTGGAGGCCGTACCAACTTAGAACTAAACGCAGTCAAGACATGAATGAACAAGTAAAAGAGCAATATATAGCCTCCATTACCAACTTTATAACAATCTTAATGGGGGGTGGCAAAAGGGCAGATGCAATCCGAAATCAACAGACCAAGCTTGAAAAAGATTCGGGTTCAGACTGAACTTCAGGCATCAACAAACATGCTTGAGCTTAAATGCCAGAATCTTGAACAGGCTCGAGCTTAGACTTGGATCTGCCATTTTTTAAAGCTTGAACTTGGACTTTAATTTTATCAAAATGTCTTCAAGTTCAGGCTCGAGCCTTAGATGCCAAGGACTGGCTCAATCCATTGCCATCCTTACTCATATTTTCATGAAAACTGAAAATGTTCCATGCTTGAAGAGATAATACGAGATTTAGTTGCTTAATGCTATCATCTATTAATCAACTAATGTTGGTTGGCAGGTACCATGTTCCAAGAGCTTTTCTTAAAGAGAGTGGAAACCTTTTAGTTATATTAGAAGAATCAAGTGGAGATCCTCAGCAGATCTCACTGGATACCATTGCTATTACAAAGAACGATTCCTCATTCCATTTACAATTAATTTGACTTGTGAATAAGTTGCCTCTTACTAAATTCAATAAATCATTTCACAACTACTATTAGCTGGAGCTAAACATTGTGTAGTTCTAGTCTATCCATCATGAACATGCAAATCCTCCAAAATCAAGCCTGAATATATATATATATATGTGTGTGTGTGTGTGTCAGTACCTGATATATGAACAGCCATGTCTATTCTTCCAAGCAGGTCTGTTTTTCTTGCCTGCAATCTGTTTATGAGATTATTTTAATAGAATAATATCATAATATTAAATTAATAAACTTAAAATTAATATCTTAAATTTAATTTAATCGAACTTATTTTCAAATACAATTAATTATAATAGATTAATCAAATTTAAATTAACTCGACTCGATAGCGACATATAACGTTATATCAAACTCGAATTTGAAAAATAATAAATAATATTCGAATTATACCCATTTTTTTCTTAGGTAAAAGAGATAACTAAAAGAATTATATATGATATAATCACACAAGTAACGCTCTATGCTTATAGTTGGGTGGCAAGTCATGTTCCTGAGGTGGCTGTGGCTTTAAGCAAAGTAGACAGAAACACATAGTCCTTATAAATATAAGCTAATGGTTAATAAAAAATATCACATCAAATTACCTAAAAATTCACAAGTTGGGTGAAGTAGAAAGACTTGTCTTTTGTAAAACAATTACCGTATATATATATATACGTGCCTTAGAAGGCAAAGTGACCTTATACCATAATTTTACGATACAAAAACTCTACTTTCAATCTTTAAAAATGTTAAATTTGAAGGGCATAAGTTTTAGTAAAAATGACATTTGATATAAAAAATTAACGTCTTTTAAATTTAAATTAAAAAGGTTGAGATCTTGTTTGACAATCAGGTGATTTGACCAGATGGATTACATTAGTTATTTGTTAGAAATGCTTAGTAAAATTATATGTTTAGTATTAGCTGTTTATGTATAAAATGACTTATAAAGACATGACATTAAAAAAATTATAAGGACATGAATATTATATATCTTAGTATTTCGTTGAATATTCTTAAAAAAATTTAGATTTTAGAGAAGTCATATTCATCTATACTGTTTTATTATCTATTAGAAATTTATGCAACACTTTATATTTTCATTTTCGTTTAAGATCGACATTTTATTTCTAACCTATAACTGCATAAAATAATTATAAGAACAAATATTGTTCCTAAAACGTGAGTATCTAGGAACCTTAACTAGGTTGTCCCACTTACTAAAAATTATTGTATGTTAGAACTAACAAAAATATGACGCGTGTGGTACTTAATTGCAACTTAATCAAAAATACAATTTAAACCGCAAAATATTACACAACTTAAAAATATAATTTAAAGGGTATAATTGGCTTTTGATGGTTAAAATTTTGGCTATTGAATGAAAACGCTCCTATATATGAGCTTTTTCATTTTTGGCTGTTTATCTTCAATCAGTCAGACAAAAGAGTTACTCTTCAAATAATTTTATTAGTTGTTTAAAGAGTCAAATAGTTAAAAACAACCAATCAGCTAAAATAAATAGTTGATTAGGAGGTAACCAAATAAGGCCGACGTCGGTCCACTTAGACCTGAAAGGAATCTAAATCTGAATCTGAAACTGAATACTAATTTTGAAGTTGGGTTTCTGTCCAAGCCCGACCTGACCATTTTCATTTCCAGCTGCATGCGGACTTTTAAATTTGAATTTACTTCAAATTCAATGAAATCGGGTTTTTAGGTTTTTCCGGGCTCAAATCGAAGTGTAATCCATAGAAGCGCGAAAAAGAATCAAAATTTACCGCTTCTTTCGAATTCATACGATGACACTCCTCTTTGTCAAGCAGCAGAGTGTGGCCATAAATAAATATTTGATTTTCTTTTGTCAAGTGACCGATGATGAAGATCCGTTTCTATTCTCCGACGAGCGAAGGTGTGAAACTTCTCAATTTCATCTCGTAACTAGGGAGTTCTATGGTTAGTATACTCATCGTGTTGTTGCTTATGTTAGTCGATAGATTTATCAGTTTCGTTATGGTTGAATCGACTTGATTGTGTTACATTATAGCCATCTTTCTTATTCATAGCCGTTCGCCGGCGGCCGATTTGGAGATGTATAAATTTGGTTGTGGAGATTTATCGAGTCGTTTCCTATGCATTGTAGCTGTTTGACTTATTGACGAGTAGGATTTTCATCTATAATGTTTGTTTGATGTTTTGGTGCTAACCTAATTACATAAGACTATAAAACTAACCTTCCTCGACGTTCGGATTCAAACTCCATTGCCATTCGTTTCCTCTCTCCATAGTGCCAAATTCATCCTCTTCCCAAGTTTGTCGCAGGGACATGACCCGACTCATAACTTCGACTACTTTACCAACCCGACTTGAATTTTTAAACCCGACCCATCACCTGCTCTTTTCTATTGGTTCTTACAAACAAGGCAATCAATTCTTGGGTTTCCCGCAAATATTTGGAGAAGTTGGGCCTAAACTTGGCGGACATAAGAAATGGCTTACCAGCCCATATGAACCTATCCGATCCAGTTTGGGTCCAACTTGACCCACCCCAACCCGACTTGCCCCCGATTCGCCTAACTATCGTCATCTTCGACTTTCCAACCCTTTTGTGTATGTTGTTAATTCCTCATTTTAAGCCTTTCAGGGGTTTCCGTCCTCCTTTTCTCTCGTCACCGAACGATCCTGTTCTTCAATTCCTTATACTTATACTTGGAAAAACCCGAACACTCCCTCTTTATGCTCTTTTCTCTGGAGTCCCATCTTGAATTAGGGTTTTGCTTTGCTTCGTCTTCCATCTTCGTAACTAGAACCCTAAATCACTCTATCTCTGCCAACTGCCCGTTGAAACAAATTTCCTACCGATATATACCTTTTTCTAGCTGTTTATCAATTCAGTTCAATGAGGGCAAGGCTGTGGAGGAAGAGAAGAAACAGTTGGAGAATGATGGAGAGTTGTAGCTACTGTTCTGTGATGTCACGTAATGGGTCGTGATTGGTGGCAAGGAAGGAGTTCAAGAATGGAACTTGGTCTCTCCCATTAGACTGGCCTCTGGACGGAGTAACTTCCGCAATTGTTGGTTGCTTCAGTTTGTTTTCTTTCACATATTTTCTTCAGATCTATTTATATAACATCTTTGGGTTTGTTTCTGATATAATGCTGATATGCTTAAGTTTAA
>JANVCQ010684560.1:0-14536 GCA_025531925.1 Erythroxylum plowmanianum | reverse complement strand
TTTGTGGTCATTCTATGGTCGGTTTTGGGGTCCGCGATGCTTTATGGGTCCGAATGTTGGGCCTCGGAGACGGGGTCTAACATTATTTGGTCAGAGCATGCTTTCATGCTTTAGAATGTTGGGCCTCGGAGACGGGGTCCAACACTAAAGATATATCAAATATAACCTTTGCAGAGTTACTAAATGTTCTTTAAGTTGTGGACCAGAGAAGAATAATGAGGGATGGAGAAAATGTTGATAAGGTTGAAGAAGCATACATGGTCAAGAGTTCCTATTCAAAGGATAAAAGTAAAATTCTTGAATGTACAAATTGTAAGAAGCCTAGCCGTGAAGAGAAAGATTGTTGACATAAAGGAAAACCATAGTGCTTCAAGTGCAAGAGGTTTGAGAACTTACAAAAAAAACTGTAGACTTCAAAATGAAGAAACAAACATGGAACAAGTAGCATAAGAAGAAACTCTTTTTTAAAATTATTGGCGAGAAGTGCACCTTGGAGAGATGTACTCCAATATCTATAAGTTGATGATAATGTGCATTAACAAGTTTGAAGATAGTGATCAGAAGTACATTATATTAGGAGAGAAGTGCTCCATTCATAAAATTTTGCATCAAAGGGGAGTGTTGAAGATTGATTCAAAATAACATGTGTTTATTTTTCAATTTGATTGAGTTCTTGAAGTTTCATATTTGTATTCTACTATTTTCTAGTTTTAGTTAGTCAACGATATTGTCAACAAATCTGATTGTAGTTGAGAGATTTTAGGCTTGTTTATTTTCTTGCAAGATTATAAATAGGCACTTTCAAATGTTGAATAAACTTCAACAAAAATCCTCTGCTTCGTTTATCTCTTTGTCCTTTACTTCATTTGTTTCTTTTCTTTAAAATTCCAACACAAAGATCAAGTTTTGCATGGCTTAAAGGTGGTTATAGGAGCTCCTCTTCCTTTCATAAAACAGTGGTAACTAGGAAATGAATCAACAGAATCACTTCTATTCAAGATGATAATCACATCATCTCTTATCAAAGGCAGCTATAACAAGAAGCTTCTAACTACTTCTTTGGTTGCACGAACACTCCCACCAATGTTCACTCCTCTAGGAGTTAATTAAAGACATAATGAAGGATTGTATATCCTTACAAGAAGCTAAATTCCTGGACAAGCCTGTCACAATACAAGAGGTGGAAACAGCTCTGAATTCCCTCAACGCTCTAAAGGCTCCAAGACTCAAATGGTTTTAATAACAACTTCCCCATCAAAACATGGTCTCTCACCAATGATATAGTAGTTGATGCAATTATGGAATTTTTCAGAAGTAGAAAATTACTCAGTGATATCAACAAAACCTTCATCGCATTGATCCCAAAAGGTGGAGAACAGGCTTTAAATTTAGGCTTTGGCATGTCCTACTGGAAATGACAATAAATGATAAAAGAAAGATAAATAGGTATTTGTTTACTAAGAATGATACCCAACGATGGACGTATAGGACAATTCACAGCATTTTGAAATTGGAAACTAACATATCAGATGGGCTAACATAAAATCATAAATTGATCGCGTACAAGAATTTTAGGCTTTGGCATGTCCTATTGGAAATGACAATAAATGATAAAAAAGATAAAAAGGTATTTGTTTATCAAGAATGATACCCAACGATGGACGTATAAGACAATTCACAGCATTTTCAAATCGGAAACTTACATATCAGATGGGCTAACATAAAATCATAAATTGATCCCGTACAAGAATTTTAGGTTTGCCAACAAGCTGCCTTAGTGCCTCTCGGTATATATAGTCTCTGTATATGTAGTCTTCGCGTAACAAAGCTACCATCAATCTTCTCTATAAACAAGAGAGAGAAAGAGAGTTATGAGTTTGCTCCAAGTCTCAGTTGTTGCCTTTCTGGTGACATTATTGTTGAATCTCGACGTTTTGGCAATGGAATACAGTGGCACTGGAACTGCTTGGAATTCAGCCGCAGGGCTTTCCATATGTAAGCATTGAACTATTATCATTACATCTTAATTACTATATAATTAGAGACTGAAAAGTGTTGCAAAGATTATATCATACGATAAACTATGCATTCATTATAATATTTTAAAAATTTTATTCTCTGATGATGTTCTTGTAAATTTATAAACTTTTTAATTATTCTTTCTTTTCAAATGAGAAGATGAATTGCATTAGAAGGAAGTGAGGAACATGCAATAAATTTTTGCTTTAACTATCAGCTCCGTTTTAATAAAAAGACTATTTTAATAACTCAAACATACGATGTTGTGGTAATAAAGGAGTAGCCTAGCTTACCGGTTATTCCAAAGTTCGCACTGTAATTTCATATTATGTTTATTATGAAAATAAAACTTGATATTCATAAAATTTCTTGGTATACTAAATTTTCTTTATTTTAGTTTTATATTAGTATATATTTTTACTTTATACTAATTACTTGTTTAATAAACTGGTTGAATTATATGAATAAATCAAAATATTCTTCAATCCATGTCAATTAATTATTTGATAAAATGTCATTATCTTCATTTTTACTAAATTATTAAAATTGGTAATAGCATTTTTTCATGAAGCAATAAACAAGGAAATAGCGTAATTTACTTCCTTTCAACTTAGCTATGCTCATATACACCTCATGCTTTGGCTTTTCACGTCAATCTTAGCCTAATTTTATATTTATGTGCAGCTCCTTCATGTCAAGGAAGAGGTCCTTTTCATGCATCAGCAAGTGATGAGGTGTGGAACATGGGACTAAGTTGTGGTGATTATGTGAGGGTAGAATGTGTGGGTGATGGCTGCAAATCTTATCCACAATTTGTTCTTGCGAGCATTGTTGATCGATGCACACCTAATTGCAAGGGTGCAACATTTATCCTTCCGCAGAGTGGGTTCAACGAGATCGCTGAGCCCAATTATGGTTGGGTATATATTAAATACAAAGTCTAAGGAGCAAACTAAGGCAGTATACCCAACACAAAAGAGAAAAGTAGTTGAAATAAATATCAATTTAGGAATAATTTGCAATACTTCATAAATGTTGTTTCTTCTTTAAAATTGTCAGACAATAAGAGGAAGTACTTAAATATTCTAAAATTGTATCATGGAGACTATGTTAGCTCGGTAGTGGATTCTCCTTATAGTTGGGAACTTAAATATTTTAATACATTATGGACTACTAAAATGAACACTACTTGCCTTATATGAGCACCCAGGGTTGTTCCTATCGTTTTATAGATCCTGTGCGAAATAAAAAAAAAGTCCCAATAAATCGACAATATACTTAAGTTTACATATTTGTATGAAACATAAATGACTCAATTTATAAGTCTATGTACTCAACCAAATATTAAATAACCATAACATCAGCTAATAATATCTTACAAATATAATTAACAATAAAATAACTAAAATTAGTAACAGTAATAACAAAATAGCAACAGCAACAATCAAACAACAATATTATATTGTAAAACACTAAGAAAATAGAATTCAATAAGCAATTGAAATATTTGAATAACAATCTACAGCTTTAACAAATTCTAAACTTTCAACTGATGACATTAACTCATTTGACAAATTCATTTGTAATACTTATAATTCAGAAAAAAGATCATCTAAATCCACATCTGACACATTATCTTGAGAAAAGTCGTCGTAAAATTAGTGCAAAATTCTTTTAATTCGTTATGATCCAATGACCTCAACTTCCTTGAATAAAATAAGAATCCAAAAATATTATCAAATATCGTTAATTGTTCAAATCTATTCTTTAATAAAGTAATTTCCATATCCACAACAACTATAAAGTAATTAACTCTGAAAGAATCCTCAACTGATTGTATTTCTCCATTATGGTTAATTTCATCAAATTATCTTTTCCTAATAATACAACGTCTAGTTGGAAATGTAGGCTGTATATTCATCTCAAGTGTAAGACTTTTGGCAATATTCATACCAGAGCTAAATCCTTCATCCATATATTTATCAAAAAATACCATCACACCTATTAATTGCTTTATGGTAGCATTAATGCACATAGATTTAGATTGCAACATTTTACTCACCATGTTAATAGTGAGTAAAATATCATACCAAATAACCATACCAAGTAAAAACTCAAAACTCTCAAGTATAGTAACCAAGCTTTCTTCTTCACCCTTTGACTTGGCATCATCACAAGATCTAGATAATTCCATCAAAACCAATCTTATTTGAGGAGCTTACAATCTAATAGCTTTAACACTTTTTATTTGACTCTCCCATCAAGTGTTGGATAATGATTTCATAGTTAAGCCTAAATTATTATGAAGCAAAACCTTTCACCTATTAGGAGAACTTGAAAATAATGCATATACATGTTACACGGCTCCAAAAAATGAAACAACTTTAACCTAAGAATGTGCCATATCACTAGAAGTAAGATTAAGATTATGACAAGCACATGGCATATATAATGCTCTTGGATTTATTTCAAGTCAGTGCTTGTGAACCCCTTGGTGTTTTCCCTCATATTAGAACCATTGTCATAACCTTGACCCCTTACATTATAAACATTAAGATCAAGAGAATTAAATGCATTCAATAATTCATTGAAAAGTCTCATCCAAATATGTCATCTATCTTTAAGAACTCTAAAAAGTACTCTTTTATTTTTTTTATTTGACATATTCACACATCGTACTAACAAACTCATTTGTTCTTGATGGCTCAAATCTGCTGTACAATTAAGAATAATAGAAAAGTATTTCGCCTCTTTAATGATCCCTATGATTGAACTTCTAACGCTATGGGCCAACAGAGAAATCAACTCATTTTGATTTTTGTGACCAAGATAATAATGATGAATTTCATGATTTTGAATACATCTAACATGATCTTACACTATCACATCAAATCCAGCAATCATCTCAATCAATCCTAAAAAATTACTATTACCATCTTGGTAAAGTTTCTTATTGGATCCTCTAAAAGCTAAATTATATTTAGCAAGATATTTCACAATAGAAACTATTCTTATCAAAACTTGTCTCCAACGTTCTTTCTCCTTTGCAATTTCTTGTTGCAAATCTTTATCAACTGTTTGATTTTTGCTCAATCTCACTCTTAATTCATTCCAGGTTCTCATATTAGTCATATGCTTAATGCAATTCTCATGTTCTTTGAGTCTCTCACTAAGATGTTTTCAATCTCTAAATCCACTTTGATTGTTAGTAGATTTGAACAACTTACAACAAAAACAATATACTCTATCGATATGTTTAGAATAAACCAACCATTTTCTATCGCTAATCTCTCTATTACTCAAATTTTTATAATAATAAGAATATAAAAAATGACGAGAGGTATTGTCTAAAGAAAACATAAGATTTAGTTCTCTTATAGGCCCTTTTTCAACTCAAATATCTCTTGCTTTATTATCAAGATTATCCCAATTTCTAGGATCATAAATATCCAATACAGGGCTTACTTGCTCATCTGCCTTTAAATTTTCTAAAGTGGATTCATTTGGTACATGATCATGCTCACTCAAAATTTTAATATCCTCATAAATATAAATCTCATCACTTAAGTTTTCTCTATGTTGTTCAAAACTGCCTTCACCTAATCCCTCGGGACTCTCATTAAAGGAGCCTACTCTTTTAATAAATTTATTAATTGCTCTTTTTTGGGATTCTATCAACTGTGCTACTTGTTTTCTTGTTTTCCTTTTTTCAATTCCAGACAAATGCTTTTTAGGCAACATAATATAAACCAGTTATAACATAGTTGGACTAGAAAAATAACAAAAGCACCTGTATGGGATTGAAAGAAGTATGCAGGCACAACCAAACTCAAATAGCTTCATAATATACAACCAAACTCCAATAGATTCACAATATATCACAAAGATTTATAAATGGTATTATATATGTGATAGAGGAAAAAAATAAATAGCAAAATTTAATATCTAACATTAAAAATAAAAAAGAGCAAATTTTAATGATAGAGACACTAATTTCTAAAAATACAAGAAATTAACATACTTAGGAAAAAATATAATAAATAATATTCTAAGTTTCCCAAGTCAAATATTATCTTATTCTATAAGCTGTGGAAATGATTGAATATTATTATTATTATTTTATTATTATTACAGCATGTTTAATAAAATCATACGTATTTTTATAATAAAGGAAACTATTTATGTAGTCTTTAAATTGAGTAACTTAAATTATTTGATTCAGTCATATTATCACTAAACTTAAGTGAACTCTACAAGAACACAAATCCAATAATTATTACATTACTTGTGGCAAAGTATAATGAAAATTACAATTACAAAAATTAAATTATTTATTAATATTTAATTATTATAAATAATAAGTAATCTAAAAATAAAAAAGAAGATACAAAAATAAATACAATATCATTTAATATAAATGTTATGATTTAAAATGCTAATATAATGTCCACGTTAATGACAAATTACAAATTAATTATAACATATTTAAATATTTAATAAGCTAAAAATATATTAAAAATCAGAAACTTTACCTTTAAATTATACTCAGAACTCAGAAGACAAAATCGTGAAATTTTTTGCTGCTAAGTTTTGAGTTGGAGTACCTTAAATACATATATTGATGAAAATAAAGAAATTAGAAGTAAAAATATAACCTAAATACTTCAAAACTATTTATAATTAACAAGTTAATGTTAGCTGATTAAATATGGAAGTTGCTACATCCATCTCCTTTTTCAATGCCAATAACGTTGTAAAATGGAAGTCTATTACTCACCAACGTTTTCTACATTCAATGCTTAAGACTTTTTTTAAGGGCCCCTTTTTACAGTGGGCCTTGGGCAGGGGCAAGCAAACCAATAACTCTTTCCATAACAACCATCTCTTTTCTTTTATCTGCCGGTCAGCCACTCACCTTGTTTAAAGAAGTGGACAACCTTAAGTACAGTTTGCAAAAGTAAACTACCACTAAAAACGACATTATGGAGGAGAACATTGAATCTCCTAAAACTCACTCCTACAAGTAAACATTTACAAGACAAAACAACATAGATGAAAACCTTTTTGAGTTTTCCATGGAGGTCAATTCTGATGATGATGATGAGGATATTTTACAATAAACTACTAGGTGAAAAAATTTAGCCAATTTGTAAAAAATGTCACGCATGATTATTTGTGATGCTTTCATTTCATTGCATGAAACATAGTCAATTCTTCGTAACATAAAATTTTAGGTGACGTTTCCTAGAATTGCAAACAAAAATTATTAGCTATCAATTTTTTCATACCTAAAACATCATAAATGCAAAGCCAAATATTGAGAACAAGTCAATATTGACAGAAAAAAAATTTGTCACATGATAGGAATAAGGAAAAAAAGGTTGCCAATACGTTTTGGTTACATTTTATGCTATCATAAATATATATATTTCACTACATTTTTGTAATTTCGTAAATATAATCCTTTAACTACATTTTTTGTAATTTTGTAAGTAAAGTCTTTTAACGATGAGTTTGTTAAAATGAAGCCAAACACTTTGTAATTCGTATTATTAAGCACTTTGTGACATTTTGTATATAATGTCATTAAAACAAAATTGAGATTTAGCCACTTTTTTTCTTTCTAAAAGTCAACTTTTGGCAATGATTTTCAATAACGTCACCAAAAGGTTATCTTGTCATGGCATTTATCATAACCATCACTAAAGGCATGAATTTGGCGACGATTAATAGGATTCATCATAAAATGCTCCACATTTTCCAAAGGTTTAGCATTTTCATTGCCAAATGTTAAGCCTTTAGCGACGAATTCTTAAAATCGTTGCCAAAAGTTGAAATAATTAAAATTTTGACCTAATGCATTGAAACTCTATAAATATATCTAAATTTATAGAGTTATACACAAACTATTCTTTAATGATTCCTACTATACATAATACATCTCCATTGATGCAAATTTTTTATCAAAATAGAATGGAGCATCTAAAAGTTGTAAAATGTTTTCAAAGCTTTAAACATATTGTTCAAAAACACATGGTCAATAATTTAAATTTTAAAAAATTAATACTTTTTGGATATTAAAAGATAAATATACCTAAAATTTTAATGCTAATAAGATCAAAATATCATAAATTTAAGCTAACTACTATTATTAATCATTAATATTTATTAACAATAAAATAATAATACATATAAATATTGAAATATGGTAAGCAATATAATATAATGATATGTTGGAAAGTAATACAAGATTTTAATTAGAAATTTAACCATTATTATAGATAAAATAGTAAATAATAAATAAAGTTTCATGTCAATTTAATCTAAATGGAAAATAAATATTATTTTTCTAGATTCCAAATGACAAAAGACTCAATAGAAAAGGAAAAGGAGTTCCCTATGTCTAGATTCCTAGGAAGGGTTCTTTCACGTTCGAAGGCATCAATTGAAACTATCAAAGATCTTCCCTCAAGTGTTGATTTATTGACACCCTCTTCTAACAGCTTCTTGGCTTTAACTAAACTAGCAAAAGATACAATGAATGAATCCCCAGATATAGTATGGTTCATTGAATTAGATGAACTGCATGTATGATGCATTTCACCTAATTAAGAACAAAGACTATAACTTAAATAGCTAATTAAGTCAAATGGTATAAGGAACCCAAATTCAAACACATGCATACTTAATTAAACAAACATAGTTTTTGGAATCAATGACTATCCCAAAATAAATAATTTCTTTAATCATGTACAGACCATCGTGACATTGCCACCACCTCCATTTTCATCTATGTTCTCTTGAAAATTCAAGAAAGCTTTACACTACACATAGTATATATAATTAAACGTTCATATGATAGCTTTGTAAAAAAAAAGAGATACAAATAATGAAAAAGAGAGGTAATTCAGATGATACTAAAAATCTTAAAGAAGAAGATCGATCATGGAAGGCAAACGGTGATTAGGTTTGATAAGGAGATATGTTGTGCATACTTTTATTCTTCACTAAAGAGATTTTTGCCATATTCCTCCCAACAGAGCTCATTTCTACCTTCGAAAACTAGTCACCACGTCGACATTCTGCTAGTCCATGGTTTCATCATATATACTATGAATAAATTTAAATAAGTGTAAGTTAAAAGATTTGGTCTTTTAAGAATAAGAGTAAAAATATGTTGAATGGGTAAATTAGCTTGTGTTATGCACTTTCATAAATTTTGATGATCAAAAATTATGCTATAAAGGATTGAAACATTCAAATAAATATATATTTCCTTTAAAGTGCATTGTCTTATATTAGAATATTTCTCTAGAACTTGCTTGGAACATTTCAAGATCTAATTGATATATGCATGTATACGAATAAAAAAGGCTATAAGAATAAAAATGACTTTCGTTGTTTTAGAACCTTTAACTTAAAAACCTACCCCATGTTATATCCTTAGTTAGTTCCTTTGAGCATAGCCTTTTTCTTTTGTTTTATAACTATATTATAAGCCAAATTCTCTATTTAAACATCCTTACCTATTGTGTTATGGTTTAAAATATTTTGTTTATTCATAAATGTATTAATAAAAAATACCAAAAAAGAAAAGGCAAGAAAGGTAACAGCAAGAAAAGTCAATGTGTGTCCATTTTTCTTCATATGAAGCAATTAACCATTCCTAAGTGAGTTGAATATCATAGTTCCAACTTATACGTTTGTTACCTATATAAGTTTAGATGCCTTGCTAATATATATGGTTTTGATCATTTTAATTATAATTCTTATGTCTAAGCATAGCCTTATTACATATTGAAATAAAGTCCTTTTGACTTATTATATGTATATTGTAAGTGGTAGAGATTTGGTGTAAAAGCAGTCATATGGTAAAAATGTACATAAACATCCCTTGCTAAAGTAACCTTGATTCTTTAACATACCTTTCATCAGCTTTTCTCAAACAAGCATGGAAGGTGGAAAAAAATTCAACTATTACACATACAACACAGAAACATAATTCACCATCTTCCAAACACAAACACAAACAAAAACCCATACAATATAAGCAAAACACAAAACCCACATAAACTTGAAAACATAGCAAAAAAATATAGCACAACACAAGGAGAGTTCTTGAAAACAGAAAAGAAGAATAGTACAAACATAGGTTATGATGTTTTGTTAGTGTCTTTATTTTCTATCTTTTTGTATGTTAATTTTCTTTATTCTTAAGGTTTGAAGTTATACTTAGTGAGAATTAATCTTGTTTTATGTCAAGGTGTATTTTGGAACTAAATACAAAGAATCGTGACGATTTTGGGATAAAAAGAGTTGAACTAGACGTTGACCCTAATTAGTTATAGCCTCGTGCAACAACCAAAAACTTGAAACACAGTAGGTTATAAGTCTAATCCAAAATGGCATAGCATGCAGAAGTTGAAAGAAAGAAGAGCTAAACGAAAAGGAAGCAAGAAGAAAACGCAACACATGACGAAGAATTTAAAAAAAAAACAACTCAACCTAAAAACATAGACATTCGGGGAAGGAGGGTTTAAAGTGTCATGAATAGTAAGGTGGAAGGGACTTTTTTATTCATCAAATCAGGCATAGTGAGGGAGGCGGCAGAAGTGAGAGTGGAAGAAGAGAGTTTGCGTGAGAGTAGTGAGGCATGGATAGTTAGGTGGTTATTAACCTTTAATTGTCCCATCAGCTATAGTGACATGAAGAGGAAGAAAGATAGAAAACTTGTGGCTGGATGGCAGTTGAAGCAACGAAGGAGAAATGAAAACATTAATAGATGAGGATAATGCTCGATGAAAAGGAAAATAGCAATGAAAAATCAAGCCACAATAACGGTCATGATAGTCCCAAATAGTTAGGAAAGATCATGATGTTGGGTAACTAAACTTTTATTTCTTGGTTTTTGGAATCCTAGTTACTGAACTCTGCATGTTGTTAGACTTTTGTTCTTTATTTCAATCAATTTATTAGTCAACTATTAATTATTTTTCTGGTTTGTTATTTGATTGTTTAATTTTACAGCTAGGTGTGCAACAAGTTTGTGATTTTATACAATCAAACGTTAGATTAAACAGGTTGATGTTCACTTCTTTTAATCAAAAGTAGTGACTAGGATTTTTGTCTAATACATTAGGGACATGATTCTAGGGAAAATAATTGTCTAGGCTAAATATACATCGTATGTATGTTGGCTAGTTTGTCGATTTTCTTGATTCGTAAGGCCATTAGTTAATTAAATCTAAGATCGTGTCCAGGTTATTGATTAATAAGGTTTAATTAAAATACATGTTTTGGTTAACTAAACATAAGAGAAAATAGGTAAAGAAATTTACCACGACGAATGCTAAACTAATAAATTGGTTATTTTTAGTGTCGATGATCAACACAAGTTCATCAACTAAGGAGATCGGAAACTAAGATTGGTTTCTATTGATTGTTAAATTCTCATTATTTTGTTATTAGTTATTTTTCAATTTTATATTCTAAATAAATTATGTTTAATTCACAATTACAACCCCCCTTTTATTGCATGACTAGTAACGTCTGAATTCCTCGTGGGAACTATTCCTACTTTCCACTACTACATTAATTTGTGTTGCAGGAAGTTGGTTTCTTTTTATATTTGATTGTAGACGATAAAATTCACCAAATTTTGGTTCTATTTTTGGAGAATTTTTGACGGTTTATGTATGTTACAAGTTCAAATCAATCTGAAAATTTGTAGTACAATCCTAAAATTGAGAAAATAGCAAAGGCATTATGAAAGCAGAGGAAAGAAAGAAAACAAGTACTGAGAGACGAATGACAAAAGGAGAGGAACATGGATGCAAATTGCACTTTATGCCAACTGGCTACTCCAGCTGAGGACCGACAACCTCATTGCATTATTTTTCCAAATTTGGGTGATAATAACACTTTTGAGTTGAATTTGGGACTAATTTACTTATTATCCACTTTCCGAGACCCATTAGTTGAAGATCCTTATAATCACTTGAAGGAGTTTGATGTTGTTTGTATGGGGATGAAGCCTACTAATGTCAATGAAGAGTACATAAAGCTGAGGGCTTTTCCCTTTTCTTTAAAGGATGATGCTCAATATTGGTTATATTATTTACCTGCTAGAAGTATTAGAACATGAGCAGAGATGAAGAAGTTATTTCTTATGAATTTTTTCCCAGTTGCCAGGGCCACCAATGATGGAGGTAGTCAAGAAGGAGATTTTGAAGCTCCTCGATGTTGGAATAATCTATCCAATTTCAGATAGTAAATGCATAAGTCCAATATAAGTGGTTCCTAAGAAAACTGGAGTGACTGTAGTGAAGAACATGTCAGGTGAATCGGTGCCCACCCATGTGCAAAATGGTGGAGGGTTTGTATCGATTATCAGAAGTTAAATTATATTACTCGTAAAGATCATTTTCCACTTCCTTTTATTGACTAGATGCTTGAAAAACTTGCAAGGAAAACTCATTATTGTTGTTTAGATGGATACTTAGGTTATCAAAAAAAAATTGTTACATTAGAGGACTAGGAAAAAATGACTTTCATATGTCCTTTTGGCACCTTTGCATATTGAAGAATGCCTTTTGGACTATGTAATACACCTGCCATGATCCAAAGGTGTATGGTAAGTATTTTTTGTAATTATATGGATAACTGTATTGAAGTTTTTATGGATGACTTTACAGTTTATGGTGAGTCTTTTGACACTTGCTTGATTAACCTTAAAAAAATCTTAAGACGTGGCTTTGAAAATAATTTGATTCTGAATTATGAAAAATGACATTTTATGATTGATCAAGGGATAATCTTAGGCCATGAAGTGTCTTCTAAGAGAATTGAGGTTGATAAGGTTAAGATAGAAATCATTAAATCTCTTCCTTACCCCGTAAGTGTACAAGAAGTTCGTTATTTTCTTAGACATGTAGGTTTCTATCGATGCTTTATCAAAGACTTTTCGAAGACCACTTAACCCTTATACAAGTTACTTCAAAAAGATGTGGAGTTCAAGTTTGACGAAGCAAGTTGGAAAGCATTCGATGAATTAAAAAATAAGCTAATTTATGCTCCAATAAGGACTCTCCCATTTGAGATAATGTGCGATGCAAGCTACTATATGTTAGGTGTTGTTATGGGGAAAAGGATGAACAGAGCGCCGCCAGTGATTTACTATGCTTCAATGATGCTAAATGACGCCTAAAAAAACTATTCAACAACAGAAAAGAATTATTGGCAATTGTTTTTGGGCTAGAGAAGTTCCATTCATATTTATTAGGCACACATGTCATAGTTTATTCAGATCATGCTGCATTCAAGTATTTGTTGTCTAAAAAGGAAGCAAAGCCACGTCTTATTTGTTGGATTCTACTACTGTAAAAATTAGATGTGGACATACGAGACAAAAAGGGAACTAAAAATCTGGTTGCAGATCACCTTAGTCGTATCTATCTAGACATAACTTCAGACAACCTGAAAGATGAATTTTTAGATGAACATTTATTCTCCATACAGCAGGTAACACCTTGGTATGCTGACATAGTCAATTTTTTAATTACCAAGTCTTTACCTAGTACTTTATCATGAGTTGAAAAAGATAAAATTAAAAGTGAGGCTAAATATTATGCATGGGATGAGCCACATATGTGGAAATATTATTCTGATCAAATCATAGGCAATGTGTATCTGATGATGAGATCCCTTCTATAATGAAAATTTTCCATTCTTTTGCATATGGTAGACACTTTGGTCTTAGAAGGATAGCCCGTAAGTTACTTGAATGTGGTTTGTTTTAGCCTAAACTATTTTATGATGCTTATATATTTTGCAAGTCTTGTGGCTGATGTGAAAGAATAGGTGGTTTAAGACCAAATGATCAAATGCTACTTATGAATATCCTGGTATGTGAAATTTTTGATGTATGGGGAATTGATTTTATGGGCCCTTTTCTTTCATCTTTCGGTAAGACATATATTCTCGTTGCTATGGATTATGTTTCAAAATAGATTGAAGCTAAGGCTACTCATACTGATAATGCTAGAGTTGTTGTTGATTTTATTAAATCTCATATTTTTGTCAAGTTTGGAGCGCCTAGAGCCATAATCAGTTATCGCGGGACTCATTTTTGTAATCGAATTGTTGAGGTTTTACTGAAGAAATATGGTGTTACATATCGAACTTCAATAGCATACCATCCCCAAACAAGTGGACAAGCCGAAACAGGGGAAAAAAATCAATTTTAGAGAAAGTGGTTAATCCTAACAGGAAGGATTGGAGTTTGCGTTTAGACGACGCATTATGGGCTTGTAGGACAACATATAAAAATCCTATTGGTATGTCTTCGTATAGGTTTGTATTCAAAAAACCTTGTCATTTACCTATAGAATTGGAACATAAGGCTTACTGGGCTGTCAAACAATACAATTTGGATTTAACTAAGGTTGGAATTAATCGAAAATTACAATTGCAAGAGTTGGAAGAGATACGTAATGAAGCTTATGAGAGTGCAAAAATC
>JANVCQ010684502.1:0-14541 GCA_025531925.1 Erythroxylum plowmanianum | reverse complement strand
GGAAGTCTTTGGGTGAATATGATATGACTTATAGTCATATGTCATGATGTTTCTTTTCTAGAATATAGAGGTAAAGACACGGATTGAAACATAGGGATATTAGTGTAGCAAAGGACTTTTTAGAAAAAAAGATACTATTTGGATTATGGGCGTGCCAGATTATACAAACAAAAAAATAAAATACATGACATAGGACATGAATGTATGAAAACTTATGTCTACGCATATGGATAAATAGTGAATTGTATAACTTGGAACATTTGTTCATTTGTACCCCATATTCTATTTTAGAAAGGAATAATGAAATATATACTACTTAGAACATGAAACTTATTTGAAAAAACATTTTAGTTTATTTCAGACTGTAAGAAGTTTCTAAAACTTATTAAATTCATGTTTATATTAGGATATTTGATATTATTTCTTGACAATTTGTTACTAAATTAACAATCAGAGCTTCCATTTGACCTCTGCTCTTTCACTTCTAGAGTCTACATCTTGTTTCTTTATTCAAGGTCTTAATAGGTCTTTCATATAAATTATGCCTAATATATAGTATCAACACTTTTTTAACTCTAGGAAACAATGCTTGAATTGCATAAGTAAGTTGTATACTTATCCAATAAGCCACAATGTGGACAATGCTCCAAAGTTATGAGAAAAGCATCATTCGATATGAGTGTTGCATTATAGTGGGGTGAGTAAAGGAGTCGATGCATAAAATACTATTAAATTAAACGACCATAAAAATGTTATGTTGGAAACGTATGTTTTAATTTAGAGTTGATAAAATAATTGACCCTAAAGATCTTACATATCTCTGTTAAGAAGTCACTGACATCTCTCTTGATCTCTCTAGAGTCTTCATATTGTCTTATATACATAAATAATATTTTATTGTACATCTCTTCCATAATATTCTAGAATAATGTCTAAAATATTATAAAAAGCCTTAAAGTCGGTTGTTAACCAAATTAAGGTGTCTATAAAAGGAGCATGAGTATGTGTGTGAATAATGTTTGAGTGTGTGAGTATCAATAATGAGTGAAACTAAGGAGTGCAAACTAATCAATCTATCAAAATATACTAGAATACAGGTCGTTGTCACAATAATTCTAAGCTACCAATCACTCACATCGGCCAGACCATAATAGCAAGTCGATATAATCCTCACAAGTTGGAGTTGAACAATATCGACCATATGCTAGGTATGAAGAAAATTTTACTTTTTATTTCACAAATCACATCTTCAAGAAATTATGTAGTGTTCAGTCTAAAAGATGTTAAGGTGTATCGAAGTTTAAAGCCAACAAGTGCACCTATCATAGAAGGGAAACGCTTGGAGTCTATCTATATTATGTCTGCACAAATGGCATATGTAAATAAGACAAGGAAAAAAGAGACCCTTGATCTATGGCATATAAGGCTTGGGCTTATGGGTTATCATAAGCTGAAGGCAACAATGAAAAAGTCCTTGCAGCTAGAAGTTTGTGATGATAAAATATGTGTCGGATGCCAATATGGAAAAGCACATAAACTCCCTTACAAGGAATCTACATATAAAGCTAAGATGTTATTATAAAAGTGCTTTAGAAGCAATCGTCCTTAACACTTATTGTACAAATCTTTATGATTAATAAAAGGCATTTTTATTAGTTTGATGTTCATGTTCTTTATGAATTGATAATGATCTTAAATCAAATTAATGAAGTCCTTAATATATTACTTAGCATAAAGGAAATCATGATGAGATCACAATAATGAGATTCCTATCATGTGTAATTATGTTAGTATTTAAATTATCCCTAGTCATAATATTAATAAAACAAGACATTATTAATTTGGACAGACTAGCATATGTTATTCTCCTTGATTAGATTAGACAATGGATCTTATAAGCTATAAGCATGAGTTATTTTGAGTTAACATGTAGGTGCTTACTAAAAGTAGCAAGCATATTAGATGACCTTCCATGAGACAATCATGTGGATAATCTATTCTAGTGTCAATGACAGTCTCATCATAGCAATGGTGCAAGTATCCTTCGGCTATATTTGGTTAGATGTAAATTTTTTAATGGAATGGAATGGAATAGAATGATTTATAATGAAATAGAATGTAAATGGATATAATATTAGAAAATTGTTGTTTAGGAGGGATGGAAGGGTTTATAATGTAATATAACAAAATATTGTTTAAATGAAGGGTTTATAACGTAATATAGTGTAAAGTTGTTTGTCATTTTACATTCCATACTAAACCCCTAAATCAAAGTTTTTTTAACTGTTTAGGATGAAATGGGATGTAATATGAAACCCTCGTTTTTCATCCCATCCCATTCCATTCCATTATAAATCCTCCTCCTAAACGATGGAATAATATTACATTCCATTCTATTCCATTATAAAACCCCCAACTAAACATACCCTAAGACTTGAGGTGCTTAAGGATATCTTAGTTACTGATCCTGTACTTTGACTCTATTCCTCGTTGTCTCTCAAAAGTTGCTCATAAGGTGGTGATTGGATACAGCTTGAGGTATTTGAAGGTAAATGCAATAAAGGATTCACCATTCCTTATATAAGGAGATAACACCCACAACCTCTTGTTGGGGTTATTACTTAGGAACATCTAGCTAGAGTGGAAATGTCATTAAGATAGTCTTCAGTGACATATCCAATTGAGTAATGAGCTTTGGGGACAAGAACTAACATCATTTAGGCTAGATGTGATGTAGTCAATATAGTGGGAGTTGGCATTTTAACCATCCTCCAAACCAATAGGGGTATAGATGGTAAAAGGAGGAATTGCATGGGAACATTGTCTATAGAAGGGTTCGTAGTCAAACTATTGATTTTCTAGTCAATTAGAGGTTATGATGTGTTGCTAGATATCGCTCATGACTTGCTTGAATCCAACATAATAAAAAACCTAATGGGTCTCATGCATTGGAGATGTGAAGAATGAGTAAAATGTCGGATAGTGATCCAAGATATGGGAGAATGCTTTAGGATTATATCGCAATATGATCGTGGTAAAAAACATTGTAAAGAAATAGAAGAAAGCAAGTGTTGCATGGCTGCTAACTTGGAAAGTTTCCAGATTTCTAGCAAATGTTTCAAACCAAATTAAGTGGCATTCAAGGCCACTTAATTCACATTATTCCTTAATTCATGATGGGGGTTAGAGGAGGCCAGTTCATAGAAAATAACTTATTTTTGTGCATATTATTGTAAGAAAACTAGTGAGAAATGTGAAGAGTTGATCTTACACTCACTTATTATGTAAACTATTCTCTTAAGAACATACATCAAAACTAGCACTTTATGTGTGTTCTAACCATTCTTCCTAAGAGATTTTAGACTGTTCTCTTTATGTGGATATCATTAGAGATGTCCTTCTTTGTTCTTTGTGGTTTATGACAACCCAAAGAGGTGAAGATAATGAAAAACAAAGGAGTTAGTAAGGTACACATCTTAAGTTCTTTTTTTCACTACATATAATGACACATGTTTGATTATGTATTTTTTAGGTTTTGTTTTATTTTCCACTCTGTATTTTCTGAGTTTGGATACATATGATGCATAATCAAAACTCTACAGTGGTATCAGAGCCATCTTATGCCTATTAGATTTAGTTTCTATTGCATGTGCAATAGGATTGCATGATTGTGACAGTTGTTGGTCCATTCTTAAAAAATTTGAAATTAAATTATGAAAATTTATTTTCACGATTTTCGTTCACTTACCTACTAATCACATTTTTTTAGATGGTTTTAGTGATTGAAATATTTATTATTGAATTTATAATGATATGTTGGAAAACTATTTTCAGCTGAACATATGTTGATGATTGGATAAACTGATGAGGTTTAACATGTTTTTCTTGGAATTTGATTCTTAAACTTTTATGTAAACATATTTAGGATGTTTTTACTCCTCTAGAATTTTTACAGAATTTATTAAAATTTTTAATAAATTTTCAAACAATAATAACATTTGGTCTGTTTTAAAGAAATCGACGGATCTATTTTGTTTGATAATTTGTATGATTATATTTTGGTTCCAGAACCTAAATATTTTTATGTCATAAAAATATGTTATCTTGATTAATGAAGCATGCCAAAATGATTTTGCTTGAATTAATATTTTCAGAAAACTTTTAGATGGCAAATTTGTCATTTTTAGCATCTCAATGATGTTTCGATTATCTTGATAATTTTTTAGGTGATTTCAAAATTATTTTCACGAACTTGAAATGACCTAGAGATGCATGGAATGATGATTTGATGTTCTAAAAATTTTGGAAATTACTTTTGATTTAATTTAAGTGGAGCATTATTTTCTAGTAAGACTAGAAATTGGCATATGAAACAAATTTAAAATGTTTAATTTTGACATCAAATAATCAATTTCAAGGTGAATTAATTTTGAATTAATTTTTGGAATTAAATTTTTAATTTAATTTGATTAATGTTAAATTCTAAACTAAAATTACCTACAAGATTAGATTTAGTTATGATAACACTTAGGAAGAAATTCGATTCAAGAGTTGAATCAACTTCTAAGATGTAGGATCCATAACTCTAGGAGTATGAGTGGGCTTGCATGATTGATGGTTATGGACTTAAGCCCAATATAATTGGGTTGTCTATATCATGCCATATAGTAGCAACTATATATATATATATTATATATATAAGACCATCCTTGTTAGATGAGACCTAAGTAGAAACCCCTTACTTAGAATATTAAAACTAATGTGTTCCATTAATATGGTGAGAACTAGAGTTCTTTTATTGTTAGGGTTGTTGGGTAAACCCAAGCCCACTATACACGAATATGTTTGAAACATAAAAATAGGGTTTTCAGATTAACAGGTCAAGTTTAACTAGAAACGTTGATGTATTGGGCAAACCCAAAGTCAATGTGGATAGAGGCGCAATTGTTCCAGAAATATATGGTTTTCTCATAAGTGAACATAATGACGTATTGCTCATAGAAATATATGGTTTTCTCAAAGTCAATATGGATATATGGTTTTCTCATAAGCTATGAAATCCAAAATGAATTCCATGAATGAAAACCAAGTATGGATTTTGGTTGACCCACTGAAAGGGTAAAAATGTGTTTTCAAGAAGAAAACTGACATGTAGGGTAATATAGTTATCTATAAAGCTAGGCTTATCATCAAAGATAAGTAGTTGACTATGACGAAACATTTAGCTTAGTATCTATGCTTAAATCCATTAGGATACTCTTGGTCATTACTACTCATTACGATTATGAGATAAGACAAATGCATGTGAAAATAACTTTCTTTAATTGCAACCTAACAGAGGATGTTTATATGACATAACCCAATGGTATCATATCTAAAGACAGTGAAAAGGTATGCAAGTTTCAAAAATCCTTTTATGGATTGAAGTAAGAATCCAACAATTAGAATATCTGATCTTATTACATACAACACACGAAATACGATTGCACTCCGACTAACCCATTATACACACAAGGTCTATCTAGATTTTATGAGAAAATCAAAGAGTTTGATTTCTCATAAAATCTAGATAGACCTTGTGTGTATAATGGGTTAGTCGGAGTGCAATCGTATTCTGTGTGTTGTATGTAAATGATATACTACTAAAAGGAAATGGTGTCTCAGCTTTACAATTAGTCAAGATTTAGTTGTCTAAGAATTTCTCCATGAAAGACCATAGAGAAGTAACTTATATTTTAGGGATAAGAATCTATAGAGATAGATCTAAGAAGTTTCTTGATCTTTCTCAATCTACATATATAGACGAGATGCTAAAGAGGTTTAGCATGGAGCAGTTTAGGAGAGTTATCTTCCTATGATGTATAGGATTACGCTCTCAAAATCTATATGTCTAAAGACATAAAATGAGAGGACTCACATGAATTTGATCACTTATACTTCGCCTATAGGATTAATCATATATGCTATGTTATGTAGGAGATCTGATGTATCATATGCTCTAAGTGTTACACGCAAATACTAGTCAGATCCTAGTAAGGGTCATTAAATGGTTGTCAAAAATATCCTTAAGTACTTGAGAAGAACTAAAGATGTATTATATGGAGAATGGGGTCTTATTGTAAGTGGGTATACAACTGCTAGTTTCCAATCTGACAGGGATGACTCCAGATCCCAATCAGGATATATTTTCACATTGAATGGTAGAGCAGTCAGTAGATAACTGCAAACAACTCAAGTAGAGTACATTGTCACTTCAGAGCTAAGGAAGCAGTTTGGATCAAAAAGTTCATCATGGAACTTGGAGTGGTTCCTAGCAATGTTGACCTAGTATAGTTCTATTATGAAACAATGTGTCATAGCGTAAGCACAGGAAGCAAGGTCTCATAAAAATCTAAACATGTACTCATGCGATACCAATTGATTAGAGAAATAATTGGTAGAAATGATATTAAGATAGAAAAAGTGCCCACTAATCAGAATATTGTTAATCCTTTGACACAAGAGATATGATTCTCATGTACTTGCCTATGGTATTAGATACAAAGGTGATTGGTTTTAGTGCAAGTAGGAGGTAGTTAGAGAAGTGCTCTAAAGGCAATCGCCTTTAGCACTTATTGTACAAATCTTTATGATTAATAATAGAAATTTTTATTAATTTGATGTTCATGTTCTAATGAGTGTAAATTGAATTAATGAAGTCCTTAATACATTACATTCCATAAAGAAAATCATGATGAGATCATGATAGTAAGATTCCTATCATGTATAATTATGTTAGTATCTAAATTATCCCTAGTTATAGGATTAATATGAAGAGACATTATTAATTCGAATAGACTAGCACATTTTACATTCCTTGATTGGATTTGGTAGTGGATCTTATAAGTTATAAGCATAAGCTGTTTAGAGTAAACATATGGATGCTTACTAAGATTAGTAAGTAGATTGGATGACCTTCCATGAGATAGTCACTTGGATAATCTATTCTAGTCAATGATAGTCTCATCATAGCAATGGTGCAAATATCTTTAGAATTGGGGTGCTCATGGATATCTTGGATACTGATCCTATACTTTGACTCCATTCCTCATTGTCTCTCAAAGATTGCTCATAAGGTGGTGATTGGGCACAGCTTGGGGTATTTGAAGGTAACTAAGTAGCTAATAAAGTATTCACTAATATTGAAGCAAGGATATGATACCTATGGCCTTTTGTCGGGGTCATTACTTAGGAATGGTGAGAGTGGAAATGTCATGAAGATAGTCTTCAATGATGTATCCAATTGAGTAATGAGCCTTGAGGACAAGAACTAACATCTTTTAGGCTAGATGTGACGTAGTCAATGTAGTAGGAGTTGACATTTTAACCGTGCTCTGAACCAAGATAGGTATGGATAGTGAAAGGATGAATTGCACAGGAACATTGTGTTCAGTCAAGAAGACTTCTATTAATTTTGATGACAATCAAATAATAATAATCTTAGAAGTGTGTGAATTATTTTGATAAGTTTGTTAAGTGCGCAGAAAAATGTAATTGAGACAAATCGTCAACTTAAGACGATGCATAGTCAAACTAAGATGATACTTAAAACTCAAGATGGTCAACTCAAGACAGTCAACACAAGAAGATATAGAAGGTCAACATAAGAAGATACAGAAGGTCAACATAAAAAGATACAGAAGGTCAACATATGAAGATACAGAAGGTCAATATAAGAAGATACACGGTCAACATAAAAAGATACAAAAGGTCAACATAAGAAGATATAAACGCAACATAAGACGAAAATGTGACACCAAACGAAAGTACAACACCAAAAGAAGCATAATATTAGACGATGCAAATGAAAACTATTCTAGAAAATCAATTAGTTAGTTAGTTGGAGTTAGTTACAAGAGTCAACCAATAATGGTTTCTAGAAGATTCAAAAAGTAGTTTTCTCAAGAAGACAGTTGAAGAATTAGGTTATAAATACTAGTTATAGTTGTAAACTAAACAATGTTTACAAAAAAAACAATACAAGAGAGAAAATATAATTGTACAATACTTAGAGAAACTCTGTACTCAAGTGCGAAAGAAAGAGAGCGAATACATCTATAACATGAAGCTCAAACAATATCTTTCCAAGCGGAAGAAAGGCTAGAGCCTGGAGAGGCTAAGGAGGTAGATAAAGAATACTTTGTGAGAGAGACTTGAAGAGGCTCTACAAGAGTATAGTATAGCGCAATCTTAGACAAACTCTAAGGACTTGACGTAGCCCAAGGTTAAGGGTGAATCAGTATAAAATCGCAGCATCTATTCTCTAACCCTTATCTCTTTAATTTTCTTATTCTTAGAAGAGTAGATAATAATTTTTGTGATTGCATTACTCATCGATTTAAATTGTTTTGTGATCATCTGAATTTGTAAATAAATTCAAGAAATTTCTAAAGATTAATATCTTTGACGATTTTACACAACTTAACCCCCTTCTTGTGTATTCTACATATTATATGTGATTTCTATATTAACAAGTGATTTACTTCACATTGTCTATAGAAGAATTCGTAGTTAAACCACTTACTTTTAGATCAATTGGGGCTTATAATGTGTTGCTAGACACCGCTCATGACTTGCTTGAATTAATTGTTAATTTAAGTGGTCAACATAATTGAGAACCTAATAGGTCACCCGCAATGGAGTTGTGAAGAATGAGTAAAATGGGATTGGATAGTGATCCAAGATATGGAGAATGTTTCGAGATTGTATTATGATATGATCGTGGTAAGAAATATTGCAAAGGAATGAAAGAACGCAAGTGTTGCATAGTTGTCAGCCTGAAAATTTTCTAGCTTTCCAACAAATGTTTCAAGCCAAATTAAGTCACATTCATGGGCACTTAATTCCCATTATTCCTTTATTCATGATGGGGTTAGAGGAGGAAAAAGGTTAGCAAAAACTCACTCATTTTTGTGCATAGTATTGTAAGAAAACTAGTGAGAAATGTGAAGAGTTGATCTTACACACACTTATTTGCTAAACTATTCTCTAAAAACCAAACATCAAAGCTAGCACTTTGTACGTGTTCTAACCATTCTTCCTAAGAGGTTTCAAACTTTGCTCATTGTGTGGATATCATTAAAGACATCCTCCTTTTGTTGTTGTGGTTTACGATAACTCGAAGAGGTGAAGACAACGAAGAATGAAGGAGTTAGTAAGGTATAAATTCTTAAGTTCATTTTTTACTACATCTAATGGCACATGTTTGATTATGTGTTTCCTAGGTTTCATTTTATTTTTTGTTGTGTATGTTCTGATTAGTGATGTATGTGATGCATAATCGAAACCCAACATTCGGTTGAGTTGATCCACTCTAACGTTTTTAGATGAGTGAAATAACCATCCACTAGTGGATTTTAATACATGATTACTTTTATTGATGATTTTTTCAAGGTATGAATGGGTTGACTTTATGAAAAAAGAGTTTGAAGCATTAATTAAACTTAAGGAGTTCAAGAAACAGTGGAAAATGAAGTAGGGAGAGGAATTTTATGCCTCCGTATAAATAATGAGGGAGATTACACATCTAAAGATTTTTCCAACTACCTATGAGAAAATGAAAGTGATAGGCGGTTTAGTTGCCCAAGCACCATACAGATAATGAGATTGCTGAAAGGAAGAATCATCAATTGGCATAAATATGCAAAAGTATGATGCATGCCAAAAATGTACCACCTAGATTTTTGGTCAAGTTTATGAAAACAACAGCACACGTTACTAACAAATTGCCTAATGCTTGACTGTAATTTATCTCACCATTTGAAAAGTTGTGGAATATCAAACCCAAAGTTAGTCATTTTTTAGTTTTTTTTGGTGCATATTTATGGGATATGACATGGGAATGAAAAGTTGGAGACGTTGTGATCTAATAACAAATCGATGGTATGTATCTAGAAATATGGTGTTCAATGAGGCATCGTTATAGTGGTTGCCACAATCAATTTTGTTAACTGATTCTAAAGCAATAGAGGAAGAGCCATAAGAAAAGGTTCAATAGCCATCTGAGTTTCACAAATTGCAAGAGTCAGTTGGAGAAGTAACACTAATAGAAGAGTTGGTAGCAATTAGTTTCACGTCATCAAGGAGAAGTCCATGACAAACTTTAGTGCATCTTATAACTCTAGTGGGAGAAAGATCAAGTCAATTAGAAGAGCCAAAAGAACAAAAAGTTCTTCAATAATCTTTAAGAAGATCAATTAGGAAAAGAAAGTCGAATCCCAAGTATGCAAATGCAGCATTAATAGAAGAAAATAAAGTAGTTCAACCAACAAGTTATGAAGGAGCATCACAAAACTTAGACTAGAAGAAAACAAAAGATGAAAAAAAAGCATTAAGAGATAATCAAACTTGGGACTTAGTGCCATAACCTAAGAATGCAGGACGAATTTCTTACAATGGTTTTTTAAGGAAAAGAGATAACTTGATGGAACAATCAAAAGGTACAACATTTGATTGGTTGGACGAGGGTTTTCTCAGGAGTACGAACTATACTTATTGGGCATCGTTGCCGGAACCCAACTTTTGCGGAAATATCATAACTAATTTTCGTCATACACATTTCAATACCCTCAAAACAAAAGGGTTTTACAAAGCTATAATGGCCTTCAAGTCACATTATAACATAATCACAAATCTCAAAATACAAAAGTTACATGAACTACAACTTCTTGAAAAGTGACTAAAGCCTTGTGCTTTCCAAAACTAACTCAAAATGCAACATACGCAAATTTGGAGTGATGCTTTGACTCTCTTTCACATCATCTTTTGCTCATTACCTGGAGGTGGGGACAGGAAGGGGGTGAGCTTAAAAGCTCGTGGGTAATAGTTTATAATAAAAAGATAAGCAAAAACTTTTGAAACTATTTTACTTGCCATAGAAAACTTTCATTGAGTCTATAAAATACATGTTTCTCAAAATTCTTGTCTTGTCAAGTAATCAAAAACACAAACAACACAATTTATGCATTTTTCAACTTGTTCACAAATCATGAACACATAAGCACATCAAAATGGTTTGGGTGGATCCAAAACAGAACGTACTACACATTTCCCCTAAGGGTCCTATGTAGCTATGAACAGAACGTACTAGCGCAATCCCATATAATGTTAATGGTTTTGCGTAGCCGTGAACTTATGGGAGTTCATGAAGGAGCTTCATGCCACTAGGGGCAGGCGAGAGAAGCCTTTAACTTGGTTAACGTGCACGTGACTTAACTTAGGAGATCACCCCAAACCCACATAACAAATATATTTCAAAATCTTGTAAGCTTGTTGACCAAAGTGGAACTTCTTGTAAACTTGCTTTTTCAATACTTGATATATATTTTGAAAACCATTCTCAAAAATATGATTTCATGTACATTCGATCTTTTCAAAAGAAATCATTTTTATAAATCATCGCACAACTCATGAAGTAAAATCCATCCAAAAATTCAAAAGATTTAAAATTATCTTACCTTCATTCTTCACCAAATGAAGGGATCCTTAGCTCAAAGGGAAGCTCTTTTCTTCATCTACTTGTTTCCTTTCTTGATCAACTCGAAAATCTCTCTTGAAGGTTGACACCTTTGAAACCCTAGCTCCACTCTCTTCTTTTCTCTCCAACAATCAAACTCTCTTTTTCTTTCTTTCTCATTTCATTATTCTCTTCTGCTTTGCTTCCATTCACTTTTTGTTCTTCATTTATAAGCAAGACAACACTTCTTTTCCAATTATGCCCTTAATGATTGAGAATTGTCCCATTTGCCCTTCCAATTATGCCATATGTCTTTTATACTTAAGTATCTTGCCAACGGTACCATTGAACATTCTAACATAACACTTTCTTCCCGAAGATATCCTCCATTGTCTTAAGTTTCTAATGACACCAAAATCATTCAATTTCGATTAGTGATTCGAAAGATACATTTCAAACATTTTTGGACTGCTCTTATCCAAATCACTATACTAGGCACAACTTCTATCCAAAATTTAAACATCATAGAGACTAAATTAGATTCCAATTTCTTCATACCATTTGTATCTCCATGTCTTTAGTTTATGAAAAATCAGAAATCCTCTCATTTGGAGCTCTACCAATCCAGAAATCATCAAAATACTGAGGTATGTTTAGTGGAATAACACCAGTTCATAGTATTTAAAAACACACACATTGTACCAATCCCACGTTTTTCACTCAATCTCTCTCACTTCATTTCAGATGGCTAAAATTTTTTTATGGAGATGTAAAAAAATGTCTTAAGAGTCCAATGGTTCAACAATCAATTCATTTGAGTGTCTAAAGAAGAAGTTATGGCCAAAGGAATCCCATCAGGTTTTTATCCTCAATCATATTGAACCTATCGTGGGACAATTAGTATAACTTTCTCTAGAGATATCAGATTTAGGTAATATTTAGATGGTTCAAAAGAGGACTTCAAGAGCCACAACTTCTATGAATGCCTAAAAGATAAATTCTATTTTTTGAAGGATCAAAAGTGTAATAGAAAATATAAGATGAACAGTAACCCAGAAGAAGTTTATGAATAGTAACACAAAAGATGTTTTACAATTGTCATAACTTTCTATACAAAAATCGGATTTAGGTTTCTTTAGATTTTTTGAAATAGAACTTCAAGAGCTACAACTTTCATGCAGATCTCAAAGACAAATTCCATCATTTGAAGGATTAAAAATGGAACAGAAGATGTAATATGAACAGTAACCCAAAAAAAGTTTATGAATAGTAACACAGAAGAAGCTTGCAATTGTCATCACATCCTCTACAAATATATGATTTAGGTTTTCTTTGGATGGTTTCAAGGATGACTTCAAGAGCTACAACTTTCACGAAGACCTCAAGAGACAAATTCCATCTTCTGAAGGATCAAAAATGGAACAGAAGATGTAAGGTGAACAGTAACCCAGAAGAAGTTTATGAACAGTAACATAGAAGAAGCTTGCAATGGTCATAACATCCTCTACAGATATCTGATTTAGGTTTTTTCTAGATGGTTTGAAAGAGGATTTCAAGAGATACAACTTTCATGCAGAGTTCAAAGACAAATTCCATCTTTTGAAGGATCAAAAATGGAACAGAAGATGTAAGGTTAACAGTAACCCAAAAGAAGTTTATGAACAGTAACACAGAAGATGTTTTACAATTGGCATAACTTTTTCTACTAAAATTGGATTTAGGTTTCCTTTTAATGGTTTGAAATAGGACTTCAATAGTTACAACTTTGATGAAGATCTCAAAGGCAGATTCTATCTTTTGAAGGGTTTAAAATGGAACAGAACATAGGTACAAAGCAGACTAATGAAAAAGACAAAGGAAGTGGAAAAATTGCTATAACTTTCTATAAAGATATCGGATTAAGGTGTTCTTCATATGGTTCGAAAGAGGATTACAAGAGCTATAATTTTAAGAAGACATAGAAGACAAATTCCATCTTCTAAAAGATCACAAAGGGAACAGAATGTATGAGATGAATAGTACCCTAAAAGAAGTTTATGAATAGCAATATAGAAGAAGCTTGCAACTTTCATAACTTAACTTCAAGAGATACAACTTTGATGCAGACCTCAAAGACAAATTCCATCTTCTGAAGGATCAAAAATAGAATAGAAGATGTAAGGTGAACAGTAACCAAGAAGAAGTTTGTAATCGTCATAACTTCCTCTACAGATATCTGATTTAGGTTTTCTTTGGATAATTTGAAAGAGGAATTCAAGATACAAAACTTTCATGAAGACCTAAAAGACAAATTCCATCTTCTGAATGATCAAAAATGGAACAGAAGATGTAAGTTGAACAGTAATCCAGAAGAAGTTTATGAACAGTAAAACAAAATATGTTTTAGGCATGAATTTCGACTCCAATGTCCAAAATTCTCATACTATATACCGTTGGAAAGGTAACAGAAAGTTATACAACTCTTAAGAAGGAAACTTTGCCAAAATCTATCTAGATCAATCCCAATTTTCCCTTAAATTTTGAAGATGAATTTTACATTCATCCACCAATGTACTACACTCAATTCTCACTTCATGACAACTTTTGAGACTCTTAGAGACTGAACTGATATTCAATGTCTTCATAAGAAATGTAACCATATGTTTCTAGTTTAATCCAAATCAAGAATCATCTCTTTTGGATAACTAGAGAAAATGTTGTGGCTAAAAGACTGAAACATTCTCCATAAACATTTTCGAGATCAACCATCCTTTTTATTTCACAATCTTTCCTTAACAGAAATCATACTAAGATGACCTTTTCTAGTTCATTTACTCCTCATTCTCAAATCCATCTCAAATCAATAGCATCCAAAGAAAATATATAGTCCATGATTACTCATGAACACCAACAATAGAACATACACATATGTACATATTCCTCATCAACTTACTACACAAATGCAACTTCGTTTTTGGCATTCATTCTACTTCTAACTTTCACCTTAATTCTTCTCACTTCAAAATCTTTTATCCACCAGAAACACCAATGCAAAACTTGGACATATC
>JANVCQ010684378.1:0-14553 GCA_025531925.1 Erythroxylum plowmanianum | reverse complement strand
CCCCAGTCTGTCACTAATTGTCTATTTCTCATTGAAAGCTCGCCGATTATAGCCTTGCCCCTATCATGGGCACCATCAGACAACTAGGCCAGGGCTGTGGGCGCTTGCCGTGACCATGTGCGGGCACACTTAGTAGTAGGAAAATCAGCGAAAATAGGCCCCAATCTGTCACAGATTGTCTATTTCTCATCAAAAACTCACTAATTGAAGCCTTATCCCCTGTAGGCTATGATCGACACCTTCGAGCGAATAGGTCGTGGTTGTGGGTGCTTACCACGGTCATGTGCGGGCGTACTCAGTAGTGGGAAAATCAGGGGAAGCAAGCCCCGTTGGGGCATGGATTGTCAATTTCTCATCGAAAACTTGTCGATTTTAGCTTCGAAGGCTATGATCGACACTGTCGGCGACAAGATCAACACTATGGGCACTTACCGTGGCCATCGGGCATATTTGGTAGTGGGATAATTAACGAAAACAAGCCCCAATCGATTATGAGTTGTCGGTTTCTCATTAAAAACTCACCGATTATAGCCTTGCCCCTTGATCGGCACCATTGAGTTACCAAGCTGGGGCCATGGGTACTTGCCAAGGCCATGTGCTGGGATACTCAGTAGTGGGAAAATAGCAAAAACAAGCCTTAGTCGGTCTTGGATTTTCTGTTTCTCATCAAAAACTCACCAATTATAGCCTTCCCCCCGTAGACTATGATCTGCACCATTGAGCGACTAGGTCAGGGTCGTGGGCACTTGTCGCAACGATGTGCGAGCATGCTTGGTAATGGAAAAATCAGTAGAAACAAACCCCAGTGAGGCACGATTGTTAGTTTCTCATCTAAAACTCGCTGACTATAACCTCCTAGGCTATGATCGGCGCTGTCAGGTGACCAAGCTGGTGTTGTGTTCACTTGTCATGGCTATATGCGAGCATAGTCAGTAGTGGGAAAATCAGCAAAAACAAGCCCTAGTGGGGCATGGATTGTCAATTTCTCATCGAAAACTTATCGATTCTAGCCTCGTAAGCTATAATCAACACTGTCTGGAGACCAGGCTGGGACCGTGAGCACTTGTTGCAACCATATGTTGGCATACTTAGTAGAGGAAAAATCAGCAGAAACAAGCCCCAATCGATCACGAATTGTGAGTTTCTCATCTAAAACTTGCAAATTATAACCTTACCCATCGATAGGCTTTTATCGACACCATGGGGTGACTAGGTCGGGACCTTGGGCACTTGCCGTGGCCATACTCGGTAATGGAATAATCGACAGAAACAGGCCCTTGTTGGTCACATATTGTCAGTTTCTCACACAAAACTCGTTGATTATAGCCATAACCTCCCGTATGCTATGATCGGCACCATTGGGTGACTTGGTCGGGGCTGTGGGCACTTGCCGCTGCCATGTGGTTAGGGCCATAGGTACTTATTGCAGCCATGTGATGCCATACTCAGTAGTGGGAAAATCATAGGAAACAAGCCCCAGTTGGTAACGGATTGTTCGTTTCTAATCGAAAACTCGCTGATTATAGCCTTACCTCTGTAGGATCTGATTGGCACCATCGAGCAACTATATCGAGGCCGTGGCCATTTGTCGTAGTCATGTGCAGGCATACTCAGTTGTGGGATAATTAGTAGAAACAAGCACCAGCCTGTCACGAATTGTCAGTTTCTTATCGAAAACTCGCCAATTATTGCCTTTCCCCTATGATCGACACCGTCAAGTGACCAGGTTGGGGCGGTGGGCACTTGCCGTGTCTATATGTTAGTATACTCGGTAGTGGGAAAATCAGCAGAAACATGCTGTAGTTGGTCACAGATTGTCCACTTCTCATCAAAAGCTCACCGATTATAGCCTCGTAGGTTATGATCGGCATTGTCGGGCGACCAGGCTGGGGTCATGGGCATTTGTCACCGTCATATGTTGGCATACTCGATAATGGGAAAATGATCGAAAGCAAGGCCTTCTCAGTCCCGAATTGTCAGTTTCTCATCAAAAACTCATCGATTATAGCCTTACCCACTCGTAGGCTATGATCGGCGCCGTCGGGTGATTAGGTCAGGGCCTTGGAAACTTGTCGCGGCTATGTGTAGGCATGCTCGATGGTGGGATAATCAGCAGGAACAAGCCTCATTCAGTCACAGATTGCCAGTTTCTCATCAAAAACTCGCCGATTAAAGCCTTACCCACCCGTAATATCGACACCGTTGGGTAACCAAGTTGGCCATGTGCAGGCATGCTCTATAGTAGGATAATTAGCGTAAACAAGCCACAGTTGGCCATCGATTGTCAGTTTTTCGTAAAAAAACTCGCCGATTGTAGCCTTGCCCCCATGATAGGTACTATCAGGTGACCAGGCTGGAGTCGTGGGCACTAGTTGCAGCTATGTGCCGACATACTCGATAGTGGGAAAATTAATAGAAACAAGCCCTATTCGGTCATGGATTGTCTGTTTCTCTTTGAAAACTCGTTGATTATAGCCTTATGACCCGTAGGCTATGATCGGCATGGTCGACGACTAGGTCGGAGCTGTGGGCACTTGCTGCAATCATGTGCAGGTGTACTCGATAATGGGAAAATTAGCGAAAAGAAACCCTCATGGGGCATGGATTGTCAGTTTCTCATCGAAAACTCGTAGATTATAGCCTCCTAAGCTACGATCGGCATAGTTGGGAGAATAGGCTAGGGCCGTGGGCACTTGTCGCAGCCATATGATGTCATGCTTAATAGTGGGAAAATCAGAAGAAACAAGCCCTAATCGGTCACAAATTGTCTATTTCTCTTCAAAAACTCACGAATTATAGCCTTACCATTTGTAGGCTACAATTGGCACCGTTGACCTTCTAGTTCGAGGGCATGGGCACTTGCCGCAGTCATGTGTGGGCAGACTTGGTAGTGGGAAAATAAGCAGAAACAAGCCCCTGTCTATCACGGATTATAGGTTTCTCATCAAAAACTCGTCAATTATAGTCTTGCCCCCTATGATCGACACAGTTAGACGACCAGACTGGGGCCGTCGGCACTTATTGAGGCCATATGCAAGCGTACTCGATAGTGGGAAAATTAGAGGAAACAAGCCCTAGTCGGTCACGGATTGTCCGTTTCTCATCGAAAACTTGCTGATTATAGCCTTACCCCCCATAAGCTATGATCGGCATCATCGGCCAACTAGGTCGAGGCCATGGGCACTTGCCGCGACCATGTTCTAGCATAGTCAATAGTTGGAAAATCAGTAGAAACAATCCCCAGTAGGGCACGTATTGTCAGTTTCTCTTTAAAAACTCGTCGATCATAGCCTCGTAGACTATGATCGACACTTTTAGGCAACCAGGTTAGGCTCTGGGCACTTATCGCAGCCATCTAGCATACTTGGCAGTGTGAAAATCAGCGAAAACAAACCCTAGCCAATCATGGATTGTTCATTTCTCATCGAAAACTCACCGATTACAGCCTTACCCGTCAGTAGGCTATGATCAGCCGTCGGGCGACTAGGTCAAGGCCCTGGGCACTTGCCTCGCCCATGTGCAGGCATACTCAATAGTGGGATAATCAGCAAAAATAAGCCCCATTGGGGCACAAATTGCTAGTTTTTCATAGAAAACTCGTCGATTATAGCCATACCTTCCCATAGGCTATGATCGGCATCGTTGGGCGACTAGGTTGGGGCCGTGGGCTCTTACCTCGACCTTGTGCAGGCATACTCAATAGTGGGACAATCAGTGAAAACGACCCCTAGTGGGGCACGGATTGTCGATTTCTCATCAAAAACTCATCGATTATAGCCTCATAGGCTTTGAGTGGCACTATCAGGTGACCAAGCTGGGGCCTTGGGCATTTATCGTAGCCATGTTCTAGCATACTCGGTAGCGGGAAAATCAGCAGAAACAAACCCCAGTCAGTCATAGATTATCAGTTTCTCATTGAAAACTTGCTGATTATAGCCTTGCCCCCTATTGACATCATTGTGTGACCAAGCTGGGGCTGTGGGCACTTGCCTCGGCAATGTGTTGGTATAGTCGATAGTGTGAAAATAAAAAAACAAGCCCTAGCTAGTCATAAAATTTTCATTTCTCATCCAAAACTCACTAATTATAACCTTACCCCCTTGTAGGATATGATTGGCACCATCGGGCAACTAGGTCAGGGCCCTATGCACTTGTTGTGGCCATGTGCGAACATACTCGATGGTGGGATAATCAGCAAAAACAAGCCCCAATGGGGCACGAATTGTCAGTTTCTCATTAAAAACTCGACGATTATAGCCCTTTAGTCTATGATCAACATTGTCGGGTAGTTAGGCTGGGGCCATGGGCACTTGTCGCGTTCATGTGCTGACATACTTGGTAGTGGGATAATCAGCAGAAACAAGCCCCATTGGGGCATGAATTATTGGTTTCTCATCGAAAACTTGCCGATATTAGCCTCGTAGGCTATGATTGGCACTATTGGGCGACCAAGTTGGGATCGTGACCACTTTTCATGGCCATGTGCTGGCATACTCGATAGTGAGAAAATCAGTAGAAACAAGCCCCAGTTGGTCATAGATTGTCCGTTTCTCATTGAAAACTCACTGATTATAGCCATACCCCCGTAGGCTATGATCGACACAGTCTGACGACTAGGTCGGGACTGTGGGCACTTGCCACGGCCATATGCAGGCATACTCAATAGTGGGATAATTAGCAGATACAAGCCCCATTCGGTCACGGATTATCAGTTTCTTATAAAAAACTCGCCGATTATAACCTTGCCTCTTGATCGGCACCGTCGGGTGACGAAGCTGGGGCCTTGGGAACTTGCCATGACCATGTGCTAGCATACTCAGTAGTAGAAAAATTAGTGAAAAAAGGCCCAGTTGGTCATGGATTGTCTGTTTCTCATCGAAAACTTACCGATTATGGCCTTACCCCCACATAGGCTACGATCGACACCGTCTGGTGACTAGGTCAGGGATGAGGGCACTTGTCGCAGCCATGTGTGGATCCTCGATGGTGGGATAATCATCAAGAACAAGCCTCAATTTGTCACAGATTGTCAGTTTTTCATAGAAAACTCTCCGATTATAGCCTTATCCATCCGTAGACTATGATAGGCACCGTTGGGCGATTAGGTCGGGGCCGTGGAAACTTGTCGCGACCATGTGTAGGCATACTCGATAGTGGGATAATCAACAAAAACAAGTCCCAAGGGTCCCAAATTGTCAGTTTCTCATCAAAAACTCGTCGATTGTAGCCTTGACCATTTGATCGACACCATCAGTAACCAAGCTGGGGCTGGGGCCATTTGTTGCGGCCATGTTCTAACATACTTTGTGGCAGGAAAATCAGCAGAAACAAGCCCCAGTAGGTTGTCCATTTTTCATCGAAAACTAGCTAATTATAGCCTTAACTCCTTAGGATATGATCGACACCACTAGGCATCTAGGTTGGGTCCGTGGGCACTTACCATGGGAAAATCAACAGAAATAAGCCTCAGTGGGGCACTAACTGCTGGTTTCTCATCAAAAACTCGCTAATTATAGCCCCATGGGCTATGATCGGCACTGTCAAGAGACTAGGCTGAGGCCGTGGAAACTTGTTGTAGGCATGTGCTAGCATACTCAGTAGTGGGATAATCAATAAAAAAGGCCCCAGTAGGTCATGTATTGTCAGTTTTTCATAAAAAACTCACCGATTATAGCTTACCCACCCGTAGGCTATGATCGACACCATCGGGCCAATAGGTCAGGGCCGTGAGCACTTATTACAGCCATGTGCGGGCATACTCGGTGGTGGGATAATCAGTATAAACAAGCTGCATTCAGTCATGGATTGTCCGTTTCTCATCAAAAACTCGTTGCTTGACCCCTTGATCGATACCGTCGGCCGACCAGGCTGGGACTATGAGTACTTACCGCGGTCATATGCTGGCATACTCTGTAGCATGAAAATCAGTGAAAACAAGCCCCAATCAGTCACAGATTGTTCGTTTCCCATCAAAAGCTAGCCCATTAGAGCCTTACCCCTTATGTGGCCATATATGGGCATACTTGGTAGTGGGAAAATTAGCAGAAACAAGCTCCAGTGGGGCACTGACTGTCGGTTTCTCATTGAAAACTTGTTGATTCCTCATGGGCTATGATTGGCACTATCGGGAGACCAGGCAGGGGCAGTGACCACTTATCGTGGAGATGTGCTAACATACTCGATAGTGGAAAAATTATTAGAAACAAGCCCTAGACGGTCACAGATTGTCCGTTTCTCATCGAAACTCAATGATTATAGACTTACCCCCCCACGCAATGATCAACATCGTCCGGCGACAAGGTTGAGGCTATGAGCACTTGTCGCAGGCATGTGCAGGCATACTCGATTATGGGATAATTAGCAAAAACAAGCTCCAATGGCGGCGTGGATTGTCGATTTCTAATCGAAAACTCACCGATTATTGCCTTGTAGGCTATGATCAACACTATCAAGCGACCATGCTGGGGCCATGGACCTTTATCGCAGCCATATGCTGACACACTCGGTAGAAGGAAAATTAGCAGAAACAAGCCCCAATCGGTCACAGATTGTCCATTTCTCATCGAAAGCTTGCCTATTATAGCCTCACCCACACGTAGGCTATGATCAGCACCGTCAAGCGATTTGGTTAGGATTGTGGGCACTTGTTGTAGCCATGTGCGTGCATACTTGATAGTCAGATAATAAAAAAAAATAAACCCTTTCAGTCACGGATTATCAGTTTCTCGTCAAAAACTTGCCGATTGTAGCCTTGTCCCCTTCATCGACACCATCGGGCGAATTGGTTGGGGCCATGGGCACTTACCGTTTCTATGTGCCGGCACACTCAGTAGTAGGAAAATTAGCAAAAACAAGCCTTAGTCAGTCACGGATTGTTTGTTTCTCATCTTAAACTCACTGATTATAACGTTTTGCCCTCATAAGTTATGATTGACACCATCGGGCGACTAGGTCAGGGGCTTAGGCACTTATATTAGCCATGTGAGGGCGTACTTAGTAGTGGGAAAATTAGCGAAAAAAACCCCAGTGGGGCACAGATTGTTAGTTTCTCGTCGAAAACTCGCCGATCATAGCCTAGGATGTGATCGACATTATTGGGGGACTAGGCTGGGAACGTGAGAACTTGTCACGACCATTTGCTGGCATACTCAATAATGGGAAAATTAGCAGAAACAAGCTCCAGTCGATAACAAATTGTTTGTTTCTCAACAAAAACTTGCAAATTATAGCCTTACCCACCTGTAGGCTATGATTGGCACCATCGAGTAACTAGGTCGGGGCCTTGGGCACTTACGACAGCCATATGCAAGCATACTTGATAACGAGATAATCAGTGGAAATAAACCCCAATCGGTCAAGGATTATCAGTTTCGCATCAAAAACTCGCTGATTATACCTTACCTTGCCATTTGCGGACATGCTCGGCAGTGGGATAATTAGGAGAAACAACCCCAGTCGGTCACGAATTGTCAGTTTCTAATAAAAAATGCACTGATTATAGCCTTGCCCCCTATGATTGGCACCGTCAGTCGACCTAGATATATGCAAGTCGAACGAAGTTTTCTTGTAAAAAATGGGAGTTTTGGTAAGTAAGTCGGTGAACTTTTTCCCATGCTTTTCATTACCGCGACCATGAGCGGTTATACTCGGTAGTGAAAAAAGTAACAGAAACAAACCCTATTCAGTCACGAATTGTCTATTTCTCTTATAAAACTCGTCGATTATAGCCTTACCCCCTAGTAGGCTATGATCGACACCGTCGGGCGACTAGGTAGAGGCCGTGGGCATTTGCCTCAACCATGTGCGGGCAAACTTAGTAATGGGGTAATCAGTTAAAACAAGCTCCAGTTGGTCATAGATTGTGGGTTTCTTAATAAAAACTCACTGATTATAGCCTTACCACCATGATCGGCACTGTCCGGCGATTAGGTTAGGGCCGTGGGCACTTCTTGCGGTAATGTGCAAGCATACTCAGTAGTGGGAAATTAGTGGAACCAAGCCCTAGTTGATCACTAATTTTCCTTTTCTCATCGAAAACTCGCCAATTATGGCCTTACCCACTTGTAGGTTGTGATCGGCACCATTGGGCGACTAGGTCGGGGCCTTGGGCACTTGCCACAACCATGTGTGGGCGCACACAGTAGTGGGATAATCAGCGAAAATAGGCCCTAGTCGATCACAAATTGTTGTTTTTTCATAGAAAACTCTCCGGTTATAGCCTTACCCACCAATAGGCTATGATCGGCACTATCGGGCAACTATGTTAGGGCCTTGGGCACTTACTGCGGTCATGTGCGGGCACACTCGATACTGGGATTATCAGCGAAAACAAGCCCCAATGGGGCATGGATTGTCGGTTTCTCATCAAAAATCTTGCCGATCATAGCCTAGGATATGATCGGCATTGTCAGTGGACTAGGCTAGGACCATGAGCACTTGTCGCAGCCATGTGTTGGCATACTCAATAGTGGGAAAATTTAAGGAAACAAGTCCTAGTCGATCACAAATTTCTCGTTTCTCAACAAAAACTCGCAAATTATAACCTTAGCCACTAATAGGCTATGATCGACACCATCAGGTCACTAGGTCAGGGCCTTGGGCACTTGCCACGACCATGTGTGGGCATACTTGGTAGTGGGATAATCACCAAAAACAAGCCCCATTCGGTCACGGATTGTTAATTTCTCATCAAAAACTCACTAATTATAGCCTTGCCTCCTATGATTGGCGTCATCGGGCGACTGGCACTATCGGACGACCAGGTTGGGGCCGTGGGCACTTACTGCGACCTTGTGCTAGTATACTCGGTAGTGAGAAAATCAGTAGAAACAAGCCCTAGTAAGTCATGGATTGTTTGTTTCTCATCTAAAACTCGCTAATTATAACCTTACCCCCTCGTAGGCTATGATCGGCACCGTCGGGCGACTAGGTTGGGGTCGTGGTCCCTTGCCGCGGCCATGTGTCGACAAACTCGATAGCGGGATAATCAACGAAAACAAGCCTCAGTCAATCGTGGGTTGTCGGTTTCTCATCGAAGCTCGCCGATTATAGCCTTGCCCCTATGATCGACACCATCAGGTGACCAGACTGGGGTCGTGCGCACTTCTCACAACCATATGCGGGTATACTCGATAGTGGGAAAATCAGCAGAAACAAGCCCTAGTTGGTCACAAATTTTACTTTTCACTTCGAAAACTCACCGATTATAGCCTTACCCACTCATAGACTATGATTGACACCATCGAGCGACTAGGCTGAGTCCTTGGGGATCTGTCGCGGCCATGTGCGGGGGCACTCGATAGTGGGATAATCAGTAAAAACAAGCCCTAGTGGGGCATGGATTGTCAATTTCTCATCAAAAACTTGCCGATCATAGCCTAAGATATGACCGGCATTACCAGGGGACTAGGATAGGATCGTGAGCACTTGTCGCGGCCATATGCTAGCATACTCAGTAGTGGGAAAATAAGCGTAAACAAGCTCCAGTCAGCCATAGATTGTCCATTTCTCATTGAAAACTCACAAAATATAGTCTTACCCACCAGTAGGCTATGATCGACACCATCGGGTGACTAGGTTGGGGCCTTGAGCCCTTATCGCGGCCATGTGCAAGCATACTCGGTAGTGGGATAAGGAGCGGAAACAAGCCCTAGTCGGTAAAGGTTTGTTAGTTTCACATCGAAAACTCGCCGATTATAGCCTTACCCACTTGTAGGCTATGATCGGCACCATTGGGTGACTAGGTCGAGGTCGTGGGCACTTGACGCTACCATGTGCTGGCATACCCAATAGTGGGATAATCAGTGAAAACAAGCCCCAGTCCATCACAGATTCTCAGTTTTTCATCGAAAACTCACTGATTATAGCCTTGGTCCTTATGATCAGCACTATTAGGCAACTAGGTTCGGGCCGTGGGCACTTGCCATGACCATGTGTGGGTATACTCGATAGTGGGAAAATCAGCAGAAACAAGCCCTAGTCGGTCATAGATTGTCTGTTTCTCATCTAAAACCCATCGATTATAGCCTTACCCCCTCGTAGGCTATGATTGGCACCGTCGAGCGACTATGTGCGGGCGGTAGTGGGATAATCACTGGAAACAAACCTCAGTTAGTCGTGGGTTATGGATTTCTCATCGAAACTCGTCAATTATAGCCTTGCCCCTATGATCGACATCGTCTGGCGACCAAACTGGGGCCATGCGCACTTCTCACATCCATATGCGGGTATACTCAATAGCAGGAAAATCGGTGAAAACAAGCCCTAGTTGGTCACGAATTTTCCTTTTCACATCAAAAACGCACCGATTATAGCCTTACCCACTCGTAGGCTGTGATTGGCACCATTGGGCGACTAGGTCGAGTCCTTAGGCATCAGTCGCAGCCATATATAGGCACACTTGGTAGTGGGATAATCAGCAAAAGCAAGCCCCGGTGGGGCATGGATTGTTAGTTTCTCATCGAAAACTTGCCGATCATACCCTAAGATATGATCGGCATTATCAATGGACTAGGCTAGGACCTTGAGCACTTGTCGCAGCCATGTGCTGGCATACTCAATTGTGGGAAAATTTAGGGAAACAAGCTCCATTCAATCACAAATTTCTCGTTTCCCTTCAAAAACTCGCAAATTATAGTCTTAGCCACTGGTAGGCTATGATCGGCACCATCGGGCGACTAGGTCAATGCCTTGGGCACTTGTCGCAACCATGTGTGGGTATGCTCGGTCGTGGGATAATCAGCAAAAACAAGCCCCAGTCGATCACAGACTGTTAGTTTCTCATCAAAAACTCACTAATTGTAGCCTTGCCCCCTATGATTGACACCATTAAGCGACCAGGTTGGGGTCGTGGGCACTTGTCAGATCATGTGTGGGTATACTCGGTAGTGAAAAAATCAATAGAAACAAGCCCTAGTCAGTCACAGATTGTTTGTTTCTCATCTAAAACCTGCCAATTATAGCCTTACTCCCTCGTAGGCTATGATCGGCACCCTCGAGCGACTAGGTTGGGGCCGTGGCCATTTGTGACGATCATATGCGAGCGAACTCAGTAGTGGGGTAATCAACAGAAACAAGCCTCAGTCAGTCATGGGTTGTTGGTTTCTCATCGAAACTTGCCAATTATAGCCTTGCCCCTATGATCGACACTGTCGGGCAACCAGACTGGGACCGCGCGTACTTCTCACAACCATATGTGGGTATACTCGGTAATGGGAAAATTAGCAGAAATAAGCCCTATTTGGTCACGGATTTTCCTTTTCACATTGAAAACTGATCGATTATAGCCTTACCCACTTGTAGGCTGTGATCGGCATCATCGGGCGACTAGGTCGAGTCCTTAGGCATCAGCTGCAACCATGTGTAGGCACACTCGGTAGTGGGATAATCATCGAAAACATACCCTAGTCGGTCATGGATTGTAATTTTTTCATAGAAAACTTGCCAATTATAGCCTTACCCACACGTAGGCTATGATCAACATCATCGAGGACAGGGCCTTAGGCACTTGTCGCGGCCATGCGTGGGCTAACTTGGTAGTGGGATAATCAGTGAAAACCAACCCTAGTGGGGCATGGATTTTTGGTTTCTGATCGAAAGCTCACCGATCATAGCCTAGGATATGATTGGCATTATTGGGGGACTAGGTCGGGACCATGAACACTTGTTACGGTCAAGTGCTGGCATACTCAGTAGTGAAAAAATTAGCAGAAATAAGCTTCACTCGGTCACGAATTACCCGTTTCTCATCGAAAACTCGCAAATTGTAGCCTTACCCACCAGTAGGCTGTAATCGTCACCGTCGGGTGACTAGGTTGGGGCTTTGAGCACTTGCTGCGGCCATGTGCAGGCATACTTGGCAGTGGGATAAGGATCGGAAACAAGCCCTAGTCGGTAAAGGATTGTCAGTTTCACATCAAAAATATACCGATTGTAGCCTTATCCACCGATAGGCTATGATCGACATCATTGGGTGACTAGGTCGGGGCCATGGGAACGTGCTGCTACGATGTGGAAGCATACTCGATAGTGGGATAATTAATGGAAACAAGCCCCAGTAGATCACAGATTCTCAGTTTCTCATCAAAAATTCCTTTATTATAGCCTTGCTCCTTATGATTGGCACTGTCAGGCAACCAGATTGGGCCCGTGGGCGCTTCCGCAACCATGTGTGGGTATACTTGATAGTGGGAAAATCAACAAAAACAAGCCCCAGTTGATCACAGATTGTTTGTTTGTCATTCAAAACTCATCGATTATAGCCTTACCCCCTCGTAGGTTATGATCGGCATCGTTGGGTGACTAGGTTGGGGCCGTGGCCACTTGGCGCAGCCATGTACGAACAAACTCGATAGGGGGATAATAAGGGGAAACAAGCCTTAGTCAGTCATGGGTTGTCAGTTTCTCATCAAAACTCACCGATTATAGCCTTGCCCCTATGATTGGCATTGTCGAGCAACCAGGCTGACGTTGTGTGCACTTCTCACAGCCATATGCGAGTATACTCGGTAGTGGAAAAATCAGCAAAAACAAGCCCTAGTTGGTCACATATTTTTCTTTTCACATCAAAACTTCATCGATTATAGCCTTACCCACTCGTAGGCTGTGATCGGCACCATTAGGCTACTAGGTCGAGTCCTTGGGCATCAGTCACTACTATGTGCGGGCACACTCGGTAGTGGGATAATCAACGAAAACAAGCCCCAGTGGGGCATGGATTGTCAGTTTCTCATCAAAAACTTGCCGATCATAGGCTAGGATATGATCGGCATTGTCGGTGGACTAGGCTAGGACCGTGAGCACTTGTTACAGCCATGTGTTGGCATATTCAATAGTGGATCACAAATTTTTCATGTCTCGTCGAAAACTTGCAAATTATAGCCTTAGCCACCAGTAGGCTATGATCGGCACTATCGGGCAACTAGGTCAGGGCCTTAGGCACTTGTCGCGACCATGTGTGGGCATGCTTGGTCCTGGGATAATCAGCGGAAACAAGCCCCAGTCGGTCATGGACTGTCAGTTTCTCATCAAAAACTCATTAATTATAGCCTTGCCCCTATGATCGGCACCATCAGGCGACCAGGTTGGGGCCGTGGGCACTTGTCGGATCATGTGCGAGTATAATTGGTAGTGGGAAAATTAGCAGAAACAAGCCCTAGTAAGTCATAGATTGTCTGTTTCTCATCTAAAACTCGCCGATTATTACCTTACCCCCTCGTAGGCTATGATCGACACTGTCGGGCGACTAGGTTGGGGCTGTGGCCATTTGCAACAGTCATGTGCGGGCAAACTCGTTAGTGGGATAATCAGCAGAAACAAGCCTCAGTTAGTCATGGGTTGTCAGTTTCTCATCGAAACTCGCCAATTATAGCCTTGCCCCTATGATCGACACCATCGGGCGACCAAGTTGGGGTCGTACGCCCTTCTCACAGCCATATATGGGTATACTCGGTAGTGGGAAAATCAGCGGAAACAAACCCTAGTTAGGCATGGATTTTCCTTTTCACATCAAAAACTCACCGATTATAGCCTAACCAACTCGTAGGTTATGATCGCCACCATCAGGCGACTAGTTTGAGTCCTTGGGCATCAGCCGCGGCTATGTGCGGGTGTACTCAATAGTGGGATAATCATTGGAAACAAACCCTGGTCGGTCATGGATTGTCCATTTCTCATGGAAAACTCGTTGATTATAACCTTACCCATCATAAGCTATGATTGATATGGTTGGCTGACTAGGTCAGGGCTGTGGGCACTTATCGTGGCCATCTTTCAACATACTCCGCAGTGAGAAAATAAGTGGAAAAAAGCCCTAGTGGGGCACGGATTGTCAGTTTCTCATAAAAAAAGCTCACTGATTTTAGCCTTGTAGACTATGATCGGCACTGCCATGCCACCAGACTGGGGTCGTGGGCACTTATCACGGCCATAAGCTAGCATGCTCAGTAGTGGGAAAATCAGCAGAAATAATCCCCAGTCAATTATGGATTGTCTATTTCTCATTGAAAACTCGCTGATTATAGCCTTACCCTGCCGTAGGCTAGGTTGGGGTCAAGGGCACTTATTGTGGCCTTTTGCGAGCATACTCAGTAGTGGGATAATCAGCAAAAACAAGCCCTATCATGGTACAAATTGTTAGTTTCTCATCAAAAAGTTGTTGATTATATGAGTAGCACTCTTGGGCAACTAAGCTTGGGTCATGGGTATTTGTTGTGGCCATGTGCTAGCATACTCGCTAGTGGGAAAATTAGCAAAAACAAGCCCTGGTCTGTCATGGATTGTATGTTTCTCATCAAAAACTCGCCGATTATAGTCTTACCCACCCATAGACTATGATTGACATCGTCAGGCAACTAGGTCGGGGCCATGGGCATTTGCCTCAGTTATGTGCGGACATACGTGGTAATGGACTAATCAGTTGAAATAAGCCCCAGTCAGTCACGAATTGCCGGTTTCTCATCGAAAGTTCGTTGATCATACCCTTACCCACCCGTAGGCTATGATCAACACTGTCGAGCTATTAGGTTGGGGCTGTGAGCACTTGTCGCTGTCGCA
>JANVCQ010684350.1:0-14559 GCA_025531925.1 Erythroxylum plowmanianum | reverse complement strand
AATGACATGGTGGCATGTTAGGCAAGTGACAAGTGTCACTTGCCACATGTCACCTTCTTATACTCTCACTTATTTCCATTCCAATTCGGTTCCAATTTCTACTCAAACTTCTCGTCAAATTTCAATGGCTTAAATTAATAACTCCTACCATCATTTATCTAAATTTTCAGTGCCATTGGACAGTCAGTTCCACTACCGGTAACCAATCAGTCTGCCGCTTGGTATTTTTCCTAGTTCGAAAATTTTTCCCGAAATTTTCCAGAAAAATTTCTAAAATTCTCCCAAAATTCAGAACACACAAAGACCCACTCCAATTAAATTTTCAAGCACAAAAATCACATTTATGACCAAATATACCGGGAAATGTCATGAATGCATGTACAGTCATTTACGTGTGCAAAAATCACTATTTACGTGCATGTGTATGCATGAACACGCCAAGACAATCTTAAACACTCAAAACCCGTTCCGAATGACCATTCTACCCTTCCCCTCGGGGATGGGATGTTACATTTTAAGCTCACCCCCATTCTCCTTCCCCTATTCAGGTGATGAGCAAGAAATCGAGTGAAAGAAAGTGAAGACATCACTCCGAATTTGCATGTTTTGTTTTGTTTGGGAGTAGTTTATGAAAAACAAGGCTTCAAATGTATTTCGAGAATTATTAGGTTTTGCATCTTTTATATTTTGGATTTTGATTTTGATGATGTAATGCGGCTTGGAAATGCCATTAAAGTTTTGTAAAACTCTTATGTCATGATGTTAATCAAATATGAATTTGTATATGGATGATTGTCAAATTTAAATGTGAATTTGTGTATGAATGAGGTGGAGTTCAAATATGAATTAATTAAGGATGAGGTTAAGTTGGAATTAGGTACACTTGAGGAAGTTACCAAATTGAGATGATAAATTTTGAATACGAATTATTGTGTCATATAAGTGAGATGTATTATGGAAAGGAAAGATAAGAACTGTGTTTTGAATTCAGGAAAAAATGGACTAATCTTGGTAGAATTAGACAAAGTTATCTTCTGGAAACTTTTATCTTATCCTCTTAGCTTTCCAACGACATAAAGTATGTAAACTTTGGATGTCAAAGTTGAGAGATATGAGCATTATAAGTGATGATGCCGCATAGGAGGTATGAACATGATAGCTATGGTGAATGATGAGAGTTTATGTATGTTATGAGTCATTTGAGTTGAGATATGGGAGTTTAATGCACTTAAATTGGTAATTTAATGTTTGAGGAGTGTTATTGCATTAGAAGAAGTGAATTTGGGAAGATTATGAGTGAATATAATGTTAGAATGGATGTAGGAACCTTTGGAGAGGCTTTGGAAGGAGTTTTGGGTCACCAATGTCCGTTAGATGTACTTTGGGTCTATTAAACGGACCTTCTAGAGTTTAAAAGCACCCCTAGACCAGTACATGTCTATTAAATAGACTTTAGGTCCGTTAAACGAACCTTCTTGGATTTGGAAAGCACCCTAGGCCCAACAATGTCCATTAGGCAGACATGTATGTCCGTGAAACGGACATTCATAGGACAGCTTCAGTAAATCGCAATTTTGACCTTTTTTGAGGCAAAATCTCACTTCTAGTTCTTCACGTAGATCTCAAAGTCCTCTTTCAAACCGTCTGAAAATGATGTCAATCTGACATCTCTATTGCAAGTTATGGCAATTGCGCCAAGATAGGTACAATATGATTGAGGATATAAACATGTTTGATTCTTTTGGTCATAACTCCAATATCCAAACCCCAAATGGAGTGATTCTTAAAGAAATAAATTCCTAGCACATTTGTCTACCTCTCCATAAAAATTGGTATCCATTGTTGTTGATTTGAAAAAGATTAATTGGTTGTGTTATTGAACACACTTTGGATTCTTTTTTTAGCAAATCTTGTGTTATAGAGCTCCGATTGAGATGGTTCTTGCCTCAAATCAAACTAGAGAATTAGAGTTACAATTGTGTTGAAGAAGTAAAATTGTGATTTTGGTTTTTGACTAGTGTGGGCAAACCACTCCCGTGGGATAATGGCTTATGTGGGTTCTTTGAAATAACCCTTCAAGGTAATATGCACGCTCACGTTTTATGATATTCAGAATGATAGTTGGGCTTTGAAAGCAGGGTCCATCAATTCCCTTGATCATGAAGATTAAGGAAAAGATGAATGCTTGGTAGAATTAGTTTCTATCAATGGAGGCAAGGTTGACTCTCATCACCTAAGTATTGAATAGTTTGCATATTCATTGGTCTAGACATGTTGTTTTTTCCTAAATGAGTTAACAAGGAGATTGATAGAATTCTTAAAGCGTTCTTATGGTTAGGAAAAACAGAAGATGGTAAGAAGGCTAAGGTAAAATGGAGTGACATTACTTTAACAAAGAAGCAAGGTGGACTCAAAGTTATCTCAATTTCCCAAATGCAAAAGAATATAGTGACTCCTTAATGACAAAAAAGTAGCATGATAGATCAAGTGGTTAAATGAATATAATCTTGAGGATCGAAGTTTCTTGCAACTGGGAAATTCTAAAGAACATTCCTGGACTTTCAACTACATTCTTAACTTGAGGAGCTTGGTATATCCTTACATTAAGCATCAGTTGGGGATTAGTGCAAGCATTTGGTTTTGGTTTGATAATTGGACGTTTATAGTTCACTTATTCAGAGAGCAGCATTAGCACCACTGAGAAACTGAATCCCATTGAATGCAAGCGTTTATTCACTCATGAATGGGGTAGCAATTTTAGAGGTTTCTCCTTACTTTCAAAATATTTATCTCCTCTTCCTGATGCAATGGGAGAGGACAACATCATTTGGCTACCTAACCCAAGAGGTACATTTCTTAATAGCACCTATTATAAGACACTGTCGAGTGATGTTAAATGGGTTCCTTGGTTTGATATTATTTGAAGACAATCTTTAAACCTAAAAGCTTCCATTTTCACTTACTTAGCAATAAAAAATTGACTCAGAACCAAGGGTAGGTGGTTTGACAATTATGATCCCATTGTGTTTTATGTAAACTTGTAGCAGAGACTTGAAATCATTTATTTTTTAAGTGTAGCTACACCCAAGCAATCTGGAGCAGGATAATGACTACGCTACAACTACCCAAGTTTACTTTTGAATGGAGGGAGACACTTAACATGATTATTGTCAGGACCAAGCCAGGCGAACCAAATGGAACACTTATTAAAACAACTATTACTACCACCATCTACTCCATTTGGAGGAGAGAAACAAGAGATGATACAAGGAAATCGAAGAAGGATAAACATCATATCACTGAACACACCATCAATTAGGTTCGAGACACATTCATAGCTCACAACAAGCACAGTACACTTAGCGATGCATTGAAAAAATAGCTAGAAATTGTGATTCATTATTTTTTTTATGAATTTAGCTTTTTATAGACAGTGCAGTATGTATTGATTGCAATTTGACAACATGACTTATTGTAATGGTGCGATATCTTTTGTTATCATTAATATAATTTCTTTCATTTTTGAAAAAAATTCATGCAAAAATGATTAAAAACGGGAGAGCAGTGACTTACCTAAATGAATTGAAATTCTAGTTTCCTCCAAATTTGTGTTGTTTTTGATGAAATAGGTTTTTATAAAATGATAGTTATAGTTTACATTATGTTTAATAGGTATTTTAGTGTGTTTTTAGTTGTTGATTAGATAATTAGTGCATGTTTAGGTTTAGAATTGTGTTAATGTGATTATATGTTTTTTTTAGTGTTATGTGTTTTAGAGAAAATTATTGGACTTTAATTTTATGCATTTGAGGTATTTTGATATGTTTGTTAGTGTTTGAGATCAGATGAAGAATATCGAGAGAAGTTGGAGAAAGCTTAGAGGAAGAGTCTGGGTCACAATCGTGACATCCCAGTCGCGACGTAACAAAAGCAACTCAGCAGTGGCCATAATTGTGACACCCTAGTCATGATCGTGACAAAAGCCAACTGCCAGGATTGTGACAGAACTTCATTTTCAAGGGTAGTAATCGTGACATACCTACCATGATCATGACAGGCGTGATATAAACACAGGGATATGCTTCCATTTCTATTTTTGGATGGTCGTTTTGGATTTTTGGCCTGGGTAAAACCTAGTTTTTACCTTAAAAGGAAAAAACACTACAAAAGGAAAAAAAAATAGATGACTTAATCAAAGAGCCTTTATCTTACCATTTAGAGAAAGAAGCTAAGGAAGAGGAGAGAAGAGAAGAAGAAGAGGAGGAGGAGTTGTAGCTACTAGCCACTCCATCCATACTTCCAAGATAATTTTCTTGATTCTTCTTGTGTTTATTTCATTTGATCTATGAGATGAATATGAGGATGATGAATACTTGTTTAAGGATGTTCTAAACTTCATCTGGGATTTATTCTTGAATCAATTGTGATTTGATTGCTTTTGATGTTAACGTGTTTAGGTAACAAATTGAGAGAGTGAACCGATAATAACATGATTAGGTTGGTTAATGAGAGTTAATAACCTAATATATCACATAAACAATGACGTTGGCAATTATATGAAGAGAGAAATTGTGTGAGGACCCGATTTTCTATTAGAGAGCTTAAGAACTAATTGACGCATAGGTTGTTTTGTTAATTGAGAGATTGTAAATTCAAAACTTCGGATTCAATTAGGGATTATCATTTAAGGTTTAATCATTAAGTCTCGAGAGAGTATAATTAACCTTATGAAATCCTAAAACCAATACCCTTTAGCTAAAGAGTAATTAAGTTAGTAATTGACGATAGGATAAATCTCCTCTTCTTATAATTGGTTAATCTTCCTTGTGTGATTTTCGATTGTTAAGTGGTTATTCTCAATTTTGATTTCCTTGCGTTAATTTTAGAATTTCATTCTCAATCAATGCATATCAATTGCTTAAATTTCTTTTAATTTTATTTTCATTTTAATTACAATTTTTTTACCTTAGACAAAGTTAGGATTCAATTAGTTTACCTACTTCCTCATGGGATGACACCTCAACTAGTACACTTAAGACCCATGCAATTGCGAAATATTGAGGGTTTTATAATTATAAAACTTGCTCAATATAGAACACCCCAAGAGCTTTCTATAAAGTCATAGATTGCTTGAAATGGTGGTTAGATGGTGATGGTATGAGTGTTAGAAGTTGGGAATGAATAGTAACCTATAAGGAAATAGGTTTACGGAAGAAATGAACTTAGGCTTTATTAGGATCAACTTATACTTTTATAAGCTTTTCTCCTTATTGGTCCATTATGAGTAATTTAGCAAAAATTTGGATCTTTACAAAAGTGAAATGATATGTTTATACATGGAGAGCCTTTTAAAGCATTAAATTAATAAAATGACATTACAATTAATATTACAAACTAAAGAATGACCTTAATAAGCCTTGATATTCTTTTATTCTTGGTTTGATCTTCATTTATATTGTTGTAAACTTCAACTTCTCTTGATCAACTTCATACGCTATCTTTTTATTTTATGACTTCATTTTGTTCTTATATTGCTTTTCAACAAATTAATAAACCCATCAGTAGTGATTATGTTTTGTTATCATGAAAATATTGATTGGAACCTCTCTTGGTTCAACAATCCCCCTCTTTCTGGTGATAACTGAAATACTTATGATATTAGAGAACAATAATAAAATTAAGCTTACAAGCAACTATCAAGATAGTGATGAACATGATTCAATAAAAAGAAAAAAAGAGTTATTCAATATCAAAGAAATATCCATAAATGTAGTAACATAATTTTGTGTAAGCATAGTATATAAAATACAAGAAAAACTAAAAAAGAACAACACTCCCCCTAAATGTTATCATTTCCCCTAAATCTATTATCACCAATCCTTCTCCCTCCATTAGAAAGAAATTATTATTTAAAAATGCAAAATGTAAAGTGTCATGCTTCAAACTAACTTAATAAAACTAATGAAAATATATTTGATTAAGAATGATAAATTTCTCACTAAAGAGTGATATTGAATATTTAAGGATTCAAAGCAAAAAGATCAATTTTGATATAAACATCCCTAATTGTGTTTAATTTGAAATTTTATAATTTTGGTATTATACCTAATTTTAAAAATTCAATTAAAGCAACAAAGGCATGTTTTGACAAAATTGGAGCTTAAAAAAATTTCAATACCAAACAATCAATTTCAAGAAAGATATTATAATTTTGAAATCCCTAAAACCTCAAGAATAATAATGTGAAAAAATACCTAAAATGTCAAAATTGAACAAAATCAAAGACGTATCAATACAATTTTAAGAGAGATAACCTTGACTCCTTTTATAATTTAACTATGAAAGTAGAAATTTGAAAAGATAACTCTTAAATAAAAATTTAGAAAATTCTCAAAATTGATATTCAAGAATGAGAACATTTTAATTTGATGCGATCACAATTAATTCTAAAAGAGAATCATGTGATTTGTGGAAATAAGTTAAAAAAATATAAACATTATTAAACAATCTAAAAAGTTATGAGTTTTTCTAAACAGAATGTGAATTTTAATGATCTTCCATAAAATTAAAAAAATTAAAGAGGGTAGCTAGTTGCAATGAGGCATAGTGTTTTCTAAAGAGACAAATGAGTAATCTAAGGTTTTGGAGAGCCTTAAACAAGAGGAAAGGCAAAGGAAGAGGGTTGTAAATTGTGTTTGACCACTTAAAGATACTGGTCGACCAGTTAAAGGTTGTGGCTGACCTTTCATATGTACCAAATATGCCACAAACTCATAGTAACTTAATTTTCTTCACTGAAAGAGATATTAGTTGAATATTGCTCTATATCTATCAACCATTAGGGCATTGTGATCGACCATTTATGCAACTAAACTTCTCATAAACTCATTTGAAGGATAATTATCCTAGAAAAGGTTACATTAGTTGACCATTTAAAGACATTGATTGACTAGTGAGAGTAAGTAAAAGACTAAACTTTGACCAAAGAAAGAATAACTTGCTGGAAAGGCAAAAAAAATGATTTTTGGTTACACTAGTCAACTACAATGAGATATTGGTCAACTAGTTAATTAGATAATCTTAAGAAGTACCCTTTGAAATTTAAAATAAAATATCAAAACATTTAAAAATCATAGGAATATTAATCGAGAATTATTGTAATCATTAAAGGAGACTATAAACATATAGAATCCACTCCTTTCTTAATAAGATCATCATTAGGTTTAATGAGACTACATCCTAATCGGTTTACTATATCAATAAATTTCAACATAATATTCCTATTGTCATATAGTATATAATTTTAGCTCTATAATATGCCAAAGAAATTTTTTTATTCATAATGTAAACCAAGCATTTATCACTAAGAGATTATACTCAAATTAATAAATAAAAAATTATATGAAAAAATTTTAAATTATGAACTAATATTTATCCTCTCATTACGTATGATATAATTTGAATGAAGAATTTTCTTGAGTTTCAATCAATTTAAAGCATCCCATCCTTTTCATCTTCCTCAATTGGTTCAACAATTGATTCTTTTGAATATTTTTTTATGAACATTCTTATCCTCTTTAGTGATAAACTTCTCCACATTCTACATAAAAGTTTTCTAGACTTTCTTAGAAACAAGAGGCTTATATTCATCAAGAAAAAGAATAAATTATTAAAAAATAATCAATTTAATAAATACTAACTCAACTTCTTACCAGTTGCTTTAACAATCCAAACCAATCAATTTGATTTATGAACCCAAATGAGCTTGATTTCTTGATTATTATAATACTCCTTTTCAACCCACACTTTCTTATATTATCTTTCCATTGTTTATTTGAGAAAAAATATATAAATATGTCCAAACTTCTAAAAAATGACATACCATATTATATGAGTAATGATAATAGATAAATGTATTACTATTTGTGTATGCATACTGAGGAAACTTCCTTTAAAGATTATAGGTTTTAAATGGTTTCCTAGAGTAGTGAAATGAGCTACCATAATTATATGTATGATGTCTACTATGAATGAAAGCTTTATGTATGCTTCTTTAAGGCCTCAAAAGGATGTGAGTAGGTTTGCATATTATTAGAGAAGTAAACTCTAGGTTGTGAGCCATATATAAAAGCATGATGCTTTCTTTTAGGATTAGTCCTAGTGGATGTGGAATGTGTGTGTATATGCTTAGATTTGGATGCTCCCCACTCATTTTTCAAATTAGCAATTGTTCTTCACTATAAAAATATTTTTCCTTTGACAAATACAATTTTAGAATTACCTTCACTTCGATGGTTATATCCTATTCCATACCTCTCATTTGCATTCTTTTAAGTTCCTAGAATGTTTTCTAGTTTTTCACTCCTTTTATGTTTAGTTAACCAAAACATGTATTTGAATCAACCCTTATTAATCACTAACTGGATACGATCTCATATTTAATTAATTAATGGCTTTACGAATCAAGAAGATCTACAAACTAGACAAGATACATACGATGTATATTTAGCCTAAACAATTATTTTTCCTAGAATCATGTCCCTAACGTAGTAGACAAAAATCCTAGTCACCATTTTTGATTAAATAATTGAACATCAACCTGTTTAATCTAGCGATTGATTGAATAAAATCACAAACTAGTTGCGAACCTAGCTGTAAAATCGAACAATCAAATAATGGCCCAGAAAAACAATTAATACTTGACTAATAAATTGATTGAAATAAAGAAAAAAAGTTTCACAACATTCAGAGTTCAATAACTAGGATTCCATAAACTAAGAAACAAAAGTTTAGTTACCCAACATCACCATTCTTCCTAACTATTTTGACTGTCATTAGCGTTTTGACTGTGGTGGGCATCGGGACTATCGCGCATTTTCTCTTCTCTTCATGCTACTTCTTTTTTCCTTTTTACGCAGCCCTCCTCATTTTTCCTTCTTACATAGCCCTCTCCCATTCACTATTCATCGATGGGACAATTAAACCTTGATGCCCACCTAACTATTAACATCTCTCTTTAAACCCTCCTTCCCAAACGTCTACAATTTGGGCGGAGTGGTTTTATATTCTTCTGCCCCTCACTTCTACCGCTTGATGTTGTTTTAATTAGTGGCCAAACGTCTACATTTTGGCATTATTTATGCTCCTTACACTCCTGCTAGACTCTTCACTGATGTGACAATTTTTTCTTTTGTCCAATGGTATTGTTCACGCCCTTTTAAACCTACACTTCTTTGTTTCTGCTTTTCATTCATGTGCTACGTCATTTGCTTTATACTTCCAACCTGCTACATTTCATGCTTCTGGATGTTGCATGAGGCCATGTCTAATTAGGTTCAATAACTAGTTCAGCTCTTTTTATCCCAAAATCGTTGCAGTTCTTTCTATTTAATTCTAAAATACACATTGACATAAAACAAGATAGATTCCCATTAAATATAACTTCGAACCTCAAGAACAAAGAAAATTAACACACAAAAAGATAGAAAATAAAGACACTAAGATTCATTAAATAATTATGTAACTTTAATAATTAAATTCATTAAATAACTTTGCTCGAAGGTGAGGAAAAGGCCCAAAATTTGGTGACTGTTGTTGCAACCAAGTATAAAAAGAAACCAACTTTTTGTAACACAAATTAATGTATTAGTGGAAAGTAGGGATCGTTCCCATGAGGAATTCAAACGTTAGTAGTTATGCAATAAAAAGGGGGTTGTTAAATTATGAATTAAATATAATTTAATTCGAATACGAAATTGAAAAATATCTAATAACAAAATAATGAGAATTTAATAATCTATAGAAACAGATCTTGAATTCTAGTCTCCTTCATTATTGAACTTTCGTTGATCATCGATAATAAAAATAATCAATTTATTAGTTAAGCATTCATCGTGGTAAATTTATTTACCTATTTTCTCTTATGTTTACTTAACTAAAACACGTATTTGAATTAACTCTTATTAATCAATAACCTACATACGATCTCAGATTTAATTAATTAATAGCTTTATGAATCAAGAAAATCGACAAATTAGACAATATACATACGATGTATATTTAGCCTAGAAAAATCATTTTTCCTAGAATCATGTCTTTAATATAGTAAACAACAATCCTAGTTGCTACTTTTGATTAAAAGAATTGAACATCAACCTGTTTAATCTAATGATTGATTGAATAAAATCACAAACTAGTTGTGCACCTAGCTATAAAATCAAGCAATCAAATAATGACCCAGAAAAATAGTTAATACTTGACTAATAAATCTTTTGAAATAAAGAACAAAAGTCTCAAAACATTTAGAGCTCAATAACTAGGATTCCCTAAACCAAGAAATAAAAATTTAGTTACCCAACATCACAATTTTTTCTAACTATTTCGACTATCACTGGTGTTTCGAGTATGGCAGGCGTCGGGACTATAGCAGACATTTTCTCTTCTTTTCACGTTACTCCTTTTTTCCTTCTTACACAACCCTCTTTGTTTTTCCTTCTTACGCGGCCCTCTTTGTTTTTCCTTCTTACGCAGCCCTCTCCCATTCACTATTTATCAATGGGACAATTAAATCTTGATGCCCACCTAACTATTCACATCTCTCTTTAAACCCTCCTTCCCAAACATCTACGTTTTGAGCTGAGTGGTTTTACATTCTTCTGCCCGTCATTTCTACCCCTTGATGTCATTTTAATTAGTGTCCAAATGTCTGCGTTTTGGCCTTGTTTCTACTCCTTACACTTTTGTAAGACTATTCACTGTTGTGATAGTTTAATCTTTTGTCCAATGGTATTGTTCACGCCCTTTTAAACCCACACTTTCCTATTTTTGCTTTTCACTCCTGTGCTACGTCACTTGTTTTATACTTCCAACCTGTTACGCTTCATGCTTCTGATTGTTGCACGAGGCCATGTCTAATTAGGTTCAATTCCTAGTTCAGCTTTTTTTATCCCAAAATCGTCACAGTTCTTTCTATATAGTTCCAAAATATACCTTGACATAAAACGAGATTAATTCTCATTAACAAAATATATGTTAAGAAAGAACTGTGACGATTTTCTTTGTTATGTTAAGAAAGAACTGTGACGATTTCATATTATGTGACAAAATATGACGATTTTCTTTATGTGACGATTTTCTTTATGTGACAAAATAAAGGCTGTTTCTATGTGACGATTTAAGTTCTTGAGGTTTGAAGTTATAAGTCAAATTAACATAACTATTATTATCACAATAATTATATTTCAATGTTAATTCATCTTGTCCATAGTGTTAAAGCATATATGAACTATCTTTCTTTAGAATGCTCACTTTTAGATTCACATATATCATCATAAGTTTATTCTTTAAGTGCTTTCTTCTTTCTTATATTTTTTATATTTTCGCTCATACTTCTCATTATCTTTGAGCCTTGGACATTGTAACTTTAAATGACTGAGTTTTCTACATTCAAAATAAATAATGTCAGAGTATTTGTGTTTTAAATCATTTTTACCTTTTTTTGAAATCCTTTCTCTTGGGGAATTTCTTCGTTAACAACTTTTTGACCTCTTCTTCACTTTCACTACTTGATGTCTATTCCTCTTTACTTGATTCTTCCTTTAAGACTTTGAATAATAATTTTTTTCTTTTGGAAGCTTCATATCTTCTTGTGTATCTTGGATCCTTATTTCGTATGTGAAAAAAGATGCAATAAGCTCCTCTAATGATAGTGATGTTAGATCCTTGGCTTCTTGTATAATCATCACTTTAGCTTCAAGCGTCTTTGGGAGTGACCTGAGCAATTTTATTACCATTTCAACATTATTATAAGTCTTTCCAAGACCTTTGAGAGAATTAACAATATCAATAAATCTAGTACACATTCTATATATACTTCCTTTATGGTTCATTTGAAATAATTCATATTATAGTTTTAGCATACTTATTTTGCTTTCTTTTACTTGATTAATTCCATTATGTGCAATTTCTAATGTATGCCAAATTTGATGGGCCTTTTCATACAGAAGGACCCCATTGAATTCATTTCTTCCTAATGTAAAAAAAAGAGAGAGGATATGTATGGCACTACTATTTAAGGAAACTAATCTCTTATATTAAAGTTGACTTTCAGCCTTTAATGTGGATACCATTTTTGTTATCTAAAATTTTCATCAGAACAAAGGTACCACTGACACTATTTCCCAAAGGTGTACACTTTCCACTATTAAGAAGAATGTCATCCTATTTGTCTAATAAAGGTAATCATTTATCAAAGAAAGGTGGTCTACTAATGCTTTGTCTTTCTTGGTTAAATGATGATGATGCTCTTAAATATGCCAATATTAACTTTTCTATAGGATTTTGTTAGAAATAATATTAAATAATCCCACTCTAATATCACTTGTTAATCCCTAATACTACCCAAGAGGGGTAGTGAATTGGATATTTATAAGATTAAAGAATTTTTATAACCAATAAAGTCAATTTAACTACAAGAAATGAACGGATTGGTTAACATAAACTAATCAAACAATTGAATAGTAATAAAAAGAGAATAGAGGGGAAAAAAGAAAATCAATTTATAATGATTTGGTAAAAAAAACTCTTGCCTATGTCCACTTCTAAGGCTATTCTAGGAATTCCACTATAATTATTCTTTCAAGGTAAAGAATAACCTTTGTACAATCTTTCTAGGTAAAAAGGAATTGTTAAAATATTTTTCTAAAGCGAAAAGGAACCTTAATCCCACTTTAAACACTCCTAAGTTCAACACCTCAAAAAAGTATTACAACTCAAAATTATCTCATTTATTCACCTATTAACTCCAAAGGAGCTCATTCATACAGATATGAGACAGTGATACTCAAATAATTGAAAATCACTTTAAAAACTATGTGAAATATACTAAAATGCTTCTTGATACTAAAACTAATGAGATGAAACCTATTTATAGTAGTTTGAGACCTCTAATAACTATTGGAGCCAATAAATAATGACTACAATGACTGTCTACGGTATGCATTGAAAGCACTAAATTTACTAATTGATGGAACACTGGTCGACTAGTAGGTATATTCATCGAACAATACATCAACCAAAGTTACAAAAAACTTACAATATATCAAATTGAGCAACTTTATCCTATATTGGTTGATCCCTATCCTATATAGGTTAGGCAATCACCTCAAAAATATGATTTTAGCAATTTAAAAAGCTCAATACCAGTTTGTTTAATACAATTATGATTTAAACACTTTCCAAATTTTCCCCAAAGAGTGTTTGAAAGATCAAGAGATTTTTCTATTCAAATTAAAAGCTTTAATTCCTCTTTTTGAATGTAAAGACATAAGCAATAAAGTGGAATAAAACGTTCATGTATGGTGAGTTTTTTAGATCATCAAATTAACAAAGTGATATTATACTTAATATTAAAAATAAAAATTACATTAATAAGTCTTAATTTTCTTTTGTTCTTGATTTGATATTTATTTAAATGGTTAAAAACTTCAGTTTCTCTTGATCAATTTCATAAGCTATCTTCTTAAATTTATGACTTCATTTTGTTCTTATATTGGTTTTTTTCAAAATAATAAACTCATTATGAATAATTATGTTTTATTATCATTAAAACACTAAATGGAACCTCCCTTAGTTCAAAAAATTGATCTCTAAATTATAGCACATAAATTGAAGATTGTTCTTAGCACAATTGTCAACCTATGTCAAAGTGCATTTATATATAAAAAAAAGTATAGGAGATAATGTCCTCCTTACTCAAGAATTTTTCAAAAATATCATAAAAAGAATGATCCTAAGTGTTATTCGATAAAGATGTATTTTTAAAAAGCATTTAATTCAATCAACTAGAGGTTTGTTTAACACATTTCGGAATAATTTATTTTTCCCTATAAGTTTGGAATTTGGATTTAAGAATTCATAGAAAGTACTTCATATAGTGTAATTTGCAATGGAGAGCCAATGAAAGTCTTTAAAGGGATTAAAGTGACTAGAAAAGAGGACACTTTTTCCCCTTATTTGTTTACACTTTTCCTAGAAATACTGAGCAGATTATTATCTAATAATATTGATAAGGAAAAAAGGTTTTTTTCACCATAAATATAGGAAATTGAAGGTTGTTGGCCTTTCTTTCATAGATGACCTATTACTCCTATGTGGGGACGAAACCTCCTCTTTGATGTTAATTATGAACCTTCTAAAACAATTCAACCTCCTATAATCTTGGCAATGAATACTATGAAGAATTGACAAATGTAAACTACATCATGTTTTAGGGCATAGTTTTTTGGAACCCCTCCCTGGCGAGACAAGTGTCCGACGTCCTACGTGACATCTGGATGCGCAACCCGCGAGGGAGGAATTCCTCACCACGAAGGAAAACTCAAATCAGACTTATTTCACTTACGCCCGAACCGATCTTGGAAGATTCACCTTAATCTCTCTCAATAAAATTGATTTGCTTATGACCCAAAATTAATTCCGATTCCTAAGCTAATATGAAATTCCATGTCTTTAGGTCAAATAGAATCAGAAATCTCCTCAATCGGATCTCTATAGATCGCA
>JANVCQ010684298.1:0-14566 GCA_025531925.1 Erythroxylum plowmanianum | reverse complement strand
TTTTTACTTCCATTTCACCTCAACTCATTCCAATACAAATCAAAAACAATCAATATTTTAATTTGAAATTAATCTAAAATTCATCAAAATAATTACACTTAATGATTAATAATTACTGGATAAAAACTTTATTAAATATAATTATATATAATTAATTTACTAATTAACTTATTATAATTAATAGATTGATTACTTATTATTATTAAGTAAATTAAGCGTAAATTCGTAGGCCTGAACTAAATGTCACTGTGACAAAGATATTTTTTTCATTTCTTAATTTAAGATATTTAAAGTACAGTTTATTAATTAATTTTGATATAATTAATAAAGATTAAAATATAATAAATTCATTGATTTATCAAATTATACTTTATTTATAAATTAATTATTTATCATTAATTGTTAAGTTTATTCAGTTATAATTAAAAATTATTAATATCTAATTAATTAATTGATGTATTAAAATATAAGTAATATATTAAGTAGTTAACATTAATATTTAATATATATGTTATTCATGACCCTGCATTATTAATTGTTAATTTTTATTAATTATTATATACTAATATTCAGTATATAACTCTTCAAATGTTAATTAGTCACGCCTTTGACTTAATAGTCACAGGCGTGATTATCTTGGATATTATTTGGTTTTTCTTGTTAGCAGTTAGTTAACACCTATATGATGTTATAACATCTTAATTAATTAATGAAAATATTATTATTTTGTTGATTAATTATAACATAATTAACTGATTAATTAATTATTATATACTTAACACGTATAAAAATATAATTAATTAAGTAATTGATTAATTTTGTTGAAATTAATATTAATTAAGATATAATAAATTAACTTATTTATTCAAATATAATTTATTTGTAAATTAATTATCTATGAGTAAATGTTAATTTTATTTGGTTATAATTAATCATAATTTATATATAATTAATTGATCGATGCATTAAAATATAATTAAGTGATTAAGTAGTACATTTTAATATAGTATAAATATTACTCATGACCTGCATTATTAATTGTTAATTATTATTAATTATTATATACTAATATTCGATATATATATATCTCTTCAGTATATACGTACCTTAAGTACTCTTGCCTGTATTATATATCTCTACACTCTCGCTGTCACGATCGTGCAATTCCAACTGATTCTTCAGTGTCAAGCACGATCGTGCTTTTCTCGATATCTCCTCAATGTCACTATCGTGTTTGTGCACAATTGTGCAAATTCTCTAAGGGTTACTCTGTCACGATTATGCACTCTTCTGAGCCTTCCTCTTTGTTCTTCCTCTCTTTTGCTTAATCTATTTCTAACTTATTTCTTCACTATTTTCTCTTCATTTTTACTTCCATTTCACCTCAACTCATTCTTATACAAATCAAAATGTATCACTGATTTAATTTGAAAGTAATCTAAAATTCATAAAAATAATTACAATTAATTATTAATAATTACTACATAAATAAAAGTTTATTAAATATAATTACGTATAATTTATATATAATTAATTTACTAATTAATTTATAATCAATAGATTGATTACTTAATATTATTAAGTTAATTAAATGTAAATTTATAGGCGTTAATTAAGTGTCACTGTGACAAGGATATTTCGTTTCTTAATTAAATATATTTAATGTGTAGTTAATTAATTAATTTTGATATAATTAATAATAATTAAAATGTATTGAATTCGTTGATTTGTTAAATTATAATCTATTTATAAATTAATTATTATCATTAAATGTTAAGTTAATTCAATTATAATTAATAATAATTAATAATTTTGTGAAACAAAATATAATTAATAAAATAAATAGTCAATATTAATATTTATTATATATGTTAGTCATGACCCTACATTATTAATTTTTAATTATTATTAATTATTATTTTCTAACATTCAGTATATATGTACCTCTTCAAATGTTAAGTAATCACATCATCAATTATGTTTAGGAATATGCTATTATAACTTAATCAAATAACATCATCAAATGCACGCCTTTCACACAACACAAGAGAAGAAGATCAAAGAGCATATTTAGCTTAAATTAATATGTGGATGTAAATATTTAGAAACTATTAACAAGAACAATTATTTATTTCTGACACACCAACAATCCCTATATATATAACACACCAATGAAACGCTATCAATTAAACATAATCATTCGACTACAAAAACATGAAATACTATATAAACATGAAAACTTATAGTTATATAATATAATGAAAATATTCAAGAAGTTTCTGCTCACAAATTAAACATTCACATAGCGCTTATATTAAATATTCTCTTTTCTTCTTAACATTGGCACATCATACCTATCCTTCTTTTTACTATCTTCTTCTTCTTTGTAGCATCCTCTTTATCAACAATTCCATTTACAACATGCGAATTCTCAACCATCTCCAGGGCCTCGAATTTTGTCTTCTCTTTCTTCTTCTTTTTTCTTTGGGAGAACATTCTTAAACAGACTTAATAATATTCAGTAATCAACAATAACCTGAACTTAAGAAAAAAAAGCATAATATGAACTGTCACAATAATACCTTAATAATTAAACAAAAATGATACCCAACCAGGACTAAAACAGTAAATCATAAAAACATAAACACCAAAACAACAAATTAATAATAACAATAAATTATTTTCTCATTTAATAATTAAAGATGTTAAAAGATCAATTCAATGAACACAATCTAAGATTTTAAAACTCATAATAATTCGTGAACAAGCTACTCTTCATATGCATAACCATAATTAACAAGTACCTCAACTGAAGGATCATTAATAAGTGTGATAGACACTCACTCCATTTTTCATTCTTTCAAGCAATCAAAGGTCACAAATATTCACTCATTTTTCATTTCATGTTAAACATTAACCATAAGCTTGCTAGCTAATCTAATCTTTACTACTAAATATCTAACACAAACATTAATCTGAAGGTCTTTATTTTGGTTGTAATGAGGCCAAGATCAAGGTAAGGAAAAGATAAAACATTGATATCTTTCTTTCGAACTTGAAAGATAACCCTACCAATGTCTTTTACTTTTTCGATCACCCCTTTCCCTTCATTTTCTTTTTTCTCTTCCTCTTTTTCATTTTTGTGCATGCCATTTTATCCTTCTTCTTCTTTTTTTTTTTTTCCCTTTTTTCCTTTTTCTCTTTCTTCTTTAATTGATATGATTTGTTTTTTTCCCAATATATAACAATATATATACCTTTTATCATGCACCATACACCACAACACAAACAATTCATCTTTAGAAACTACACCTTGGCTATCTCTTCTATCAAATAATGTGTAAGTTGAAAACTTATGAAGATAGCCTAAGCTAGGGAACACTACAGAGGACGATTTAGACTTACTTGGAGAGAAAACGTTTGTTGAGTTTGTAATTTCATTCCAAATTTTTTTAGGACTAAATCCATCATGATAGCCATATAAATTACTCTGTGGAAATCCTAATATATCATTCAAATGGATAAAATATATAAACTAAATTAAAAAATTATTATATGTAAGTAAAAAGTAATAAAGATATATCACAGGCGTAACATGGGAGTTGTTATTTTGTTCCTATAAAATTTTATAACATTTTTATTAAATAATTAAATAATTAAAATATTATTAATTAGTTAATTAATTATAACTTAATTAATTGATTAATTAATTATATTATATTTAACACATATAAAAATAAAATTAGCTAATTAAAATATAATTAATTAATTAGCTAAACAATAATTGATTGCTTAATCAATTAAAATATAATTAACTAATTAATTTCAATCTAATTAATTTAAATATTAAAAATTGAATAAAATTTTGTATTAAATATGATTAAAATCTTCAGCTTCCTTATTAATTAAGTATAATTCAAACACTGTCATAGGTGTCACGTGAGCTCTTTTTTAATGATGCTTTAATGTCAATGGCCTAATAAAGTTATATCATAGTATCTTTTAGTTAAGTATACTTAAAATATATTTAATTAATTAATTTTGATACAATTAAGATATAATTAAGTATATAATAATAAGGACGAACGAGATGGACAAACACGAAATTCCATCCTGCTGTCCAAATCATCCCACGGCTCATTTTTTTATATTAATTATTAATTATTAATTATTGTTAAGCTAATCATTCTCTCCTTCCTTTAACTGATTATATTTTAATTATATGTAATTACATTTTAATTATTTATTTATTTATATTTTAATTAATTAAATATATTTTAAGTATAATTAATTAAAAATTAAAAAATTGAGAGGCATTAATATAAACAATAATTAATTTTTAATTATTATTAATTAATTAAGTATATTTAAATAAATAAATAAGTAAATTATATTTTAATTATTATTAATTATATTTTAATTAATTAACTATATTTATATTTTTCATTTTTAATTAAATATAATTAATTGATTGATTAAATAAAATATAATTAATAAATTAGATAATTAAAATATAAAATCACAAGCATGACTTGTGTCACGCTTGTGACACATATATATTTTATCATTTTTAATAAAATTTAAGTAATTAATTAATTAAATAATATATAATTAATTAACTAATCAAAATTTTCAAGTCACAGTGTTGTGCATGTTATTTGGTTTTTCTTGTTATCAGTTAATTAACATCTATATGATGTTATAACTTCTTTTATTAAATAGTTAATTAATTAATTATAATTAATTATAATATACTTAGTATTGCTCTTTAATTAATGATATTTAATAAATAATAATAACATGCACGATTGTGACTAATGTAGAATAATAATAATAATAATAATAATAATAATAATAATAATAATAATAATTAGTAATTACATAATGTATGATTTTTTAATGATAACAATTAATAAAACATGTAATAACTTAAAATTAATAATAACATAAATATAACTAATTAAGAGCTATTGTGAGATTTAACTTTATTAAGCGCATTGACATTAAAGCATGTGTGAATTATACTTAATTAATTATTAACATTTAATTATTTCTTTTGTTATTATTAATTATTTACTATTCTTTGGTATATAGTGAACGTACTTGTTATAATTAATTATTAACATTATTAATAATTTCTAATTATTTATTGAGTACTTTAAGCACAACAAATATCACAAAACATCTATAATTGCATCCAAAAGAACAAGAGGTCTATAAATAATTCAATAACAAATCCTACAAAATATTTAACTGCACATAGTCATGAACAATCCCACCGAATCCATGGCTTTCTGCACTCTTCATTCCTTTTGTAAACTCCTCACACATTATCCTTCCTCTCCATCAGATTTCATTGTCATTTGAATTCTCTAAATCTATCTAGTGGTGCCATTAAATCATCTATACTACATCCACAGCTGCAAATTTGATACCTGCACACTTCATTAGTGACTTGCATCAATCCATCCTACAAATAGGCTCCAAAACCACCCTCAAACACGGGATAATGTGAAAGAAAAAACTAAACACGTCAAAGATCAAGAAAAGATGCAAAAAATGTTAAAGATCAAATAAACTAGAACTAAAACCCACAAAGAAGCACCTAAAATAGATGAAACAACCAATCCATTCTATCAATTCATCATCCCATGGATTAAGAACATGCAATCTTTCAAACTTATGCCACTTGAATGTCCAATTACTACACGCACCATGACTATGGGCATACATAATCAAACTTAAATTTTGACATTTTAAGTTAAAGGCAAGCATAGATTCAAAATGGATCTTCCTCACCAAATTCACTCATTTCACTTAAATGTTTAAGGTTAGTGTTTTGCTCAAGACTCCCTTTATAAAAGTATAGTACCATAGGCTTGTAAATATACCTATTCTTCTCTATACTGATTACTTATAGAAATAGATCAAAAGGACTTTGTTGAGGGTTATAATGGGGTTAGGGTTTAAGGTATGTCAATGAGGTTTAAGGGCTCATCACAAGCACTCATAGAGTTCTAAGTATGCAAAGGGATCCAAAATGATTTTTCAGACATATGAATGGATATAACTAACTATTCCCCACTTCTTGTTGTTATTATATGTCATTCTTTTCATTTTTCTTTTTTTTTTTCTTTCTTTCACAAAAATCAAGAAACACAACAAACATTAGTAGCTACATGTAATGTGTTGTAAAAGTAGAGGTATGACGAAAGCTACTCAAAGTGACTCAAAAAATTTGTCAAGACTCCCAAACTGATGCAACTTAGCACTTTATTAAACTTGTGATAGGGTAAACTAATGGGTTTTAAGGTTTAAAATGAAGGTTTTTTTAGAAACAAAAAGATCAAAGTCTCTCATGGGTTTGCAAGGGACAATGACATATGTTGTTATTTAAGTCAAGGGCTAAAAGAGCGAGGGCCTTAATCATTTCTATTTAGCATGCATCTGATAGATTCAAATTGGTTCAAGGCAAGTTCTGGGTGTACTACCTATGGGAGTATCACACAATCAGAGAAATGATATGACTATAGAATAGAGTCATATAGGCTCAACTCCTCATTAGGCTCAAATGAAATTCCATCATGTTTCGACACATCACCTAATCACTCAAGTACTAATTTTTGAGTAAGCCTATATAACCAACTACTTCAGGCAATCCGCATGGTTCACCTTCTATCTAAGTGGCCTAATTCAATCTTTAAGCATATGACTCAATCCTATTCTAACTGCTATGATAGAATTTCAAGGCAACAACTCCTAACCTAATATACAACCTAATATACTACAAACAAAGAACACAATTACTAAAACCGAAAATCACAACACAAAACAAGTACCAATGCATAGTCACAAGAGAATTAAAAACAACTAACAAACAAATAGAGAAAACAAAAACAACAAAAAGGGAGTTTAGAAAGCTTATGGAGATAGTGGAAGCGATGAGATTGGAGATGGCACGTGAAGTCCTTGCATATCCCAAGATTTTTGGATTTTCTTTTCTAGGTTTCGCTATTAGTAGGCTATCAGTTGTATTTGTTCACTCATTTGGTCGAGTTACTATTGTGTCTTTCTGCTACTGTTAGCTAGGAGTATGTGTACTCTCTCCCACCCTTCCTCACTTGATTCAAATGAGTCCATAGAAAATCTAGAACTAGAAGCTCCACTTGAAAACCTATGATTGACTGCAGTACGTGTCCAAGGATCTCAAAGCTCCATGTTGTCATGCGATAATATTTCCTCACATCTTAAGCACGGTGCATCAAAACACTTATAAGGAATAGGGGTTAGTCTAGTAAGATCAATTTCAAAATGCTGGGCCAAAGAAGTGGCTAAATAACCCATTCCAAACGATGTTCCCTTCTTTACCACAAATTGGGTCAAAGATCGAGGAAAAAAAGAGAACATGTTAGATTTAATTCTTTCATCTATGCAATATAATAACAACAATTTCCTAGTGGAACATTTATTTTTTTTAGTTTTATCAAACATAGCATAACACATGAGTTTGTGCAATAGTAACCGTTCAAGATTAAGACCATGAGAGTTCGATGCATTGTGAGCATGAAATTTAGGCAAGTCAGTTAAAAACTTGCAATAAATTGTAGATGAGAAGTCTTGATGAGAATCTTCTACTTGTGACTTAAAAAACTGAAAAAGATGGCCTAACAACTTCTCATCCAAGCTACGAGGCTGACCTCATAGTCTAGCACAAATTTTTTAGGTTTACTCAACTAAAACCTTAATGAAGTAAAAAAACTCAAGTGTTAGCTCATGAAAAATGGTGTAATATATATGCACAAATCATCCCCAACCACCTTTATTACACAATTTCATCAATTTATCCTTCAACCCTATTTTTTCTAACACATCAAAATTAAAATATCGTGGTGCAAGGATGGTTTTAGTTTTTAGAACAACATACATGTCGTCTTCTTCCTTAGAGTAAATGGGAAAAGAAGCCCATAGTCGGCTACAATGTCTGCAACAATTTGGCCTCCCACCTCAGCTTTAATAGTTTCGACAACTTTCTTCATTCTTGGAGGCATAATGGCATGAAATCTTGCAAAAAATATCCAAAGAAATATAACCCTTAGAGAAACAAACCTATGAAAATGGAGGGAAGGAAGGAAAAAGAAAAACAAAATCAACAAAAATGTGCACAAATGTGAAGATTTTGATGAAAAATCGAAGCAAACTTACAAGGTTTGGTGGAAACTTGATACCAAATCAGCAAAATCTCTTGATGAAGGGTTGTACGATCGAAACTGGAAAGATGGGTGCATAAAGAAGAAACAAAATCTATTTTGCTATGCATTTCATATGCAACATTGTGACTAATATATAATTAATAATAATCATAATAAATAATAATTTCATAATTAACAATTAATTAATAATAAAAATAACTAAAAATGTAATAATTAATAATTACTAATAACGTCAATTAAAAATTTTAATAATATTTAATAACAAACAATATCTTAATTAATAATCAAATAATAATTAATCAATAATCATTATTAATTGGTTCTAATAGCATGCTTTCAGTCAATTATATTGAATTAAACAATTAAAGATTATATCTTTTTCACAGGTTTGACACTTAAGTCACGCCTGCATATCCTACAATCAATGAACTTAATTATATAAAAATTTTTAGGTGTGAGAATTAAGTGAAGCCTGTCACTCTACACTTAATTAATTTTAATTAATAAATTTATTAATTATCAAAATTAATAAATTTGTAATCAATTAATCTTATTTTAACTAATTAATTATACTTTTTAAATAAGTGTTAAATACATTATAATTAAATAATCAATTAATTATATTATAACTAATCAACTAACTAATAATATTTTACTTAATTAATTAATTATTTAATAAAAATGTTATATATAATGTTAATTGCCTGGTAAGAAGAAAAAGAAAATAACAAGCACGGTTGTGAATTAAGAAGTCATAACCGTACATGGCATTCACGCCTGTGAATATTAAGTCATAGGTGTGGCTATTTACCTATATATATATACATCAATTAAATAATTTTATATTAATCATTATTAATTATAACTAAATAAGCTTAATAGTTATTGATTAACAATTAATTTATAAATAAAGTATATTAATTAATAATATTTTATTTAATTAATTATTTAATAAAAATTGTTAGAAAATTATATAGGTGTTAATTGCCTAGTAATAAGAAAAAGAAAATAACATGCACGGTTGTGATTTCTTAAAGAATTGTTAATTAACTATTAATTAAGCTTATTTAGTTATAATTAATAATGATTAATATATAATTAATTAATTGATGTACTAAAATATAATTTATTTATTTAGTAGTACGTATTAATATTTAGTGTATATGCTACTCGTGACCTACAATAACAATCGTGCATGTTAACACCTATATAATTTTATAACTTTATTTAAAAATAATTAATTATTATTTAAAATATTTTTAATTAGTTTATTAATTATAACTTAATTAATGGATTAATTAATTATGATATATTTAACAGATATAAAAAAGTATACTTAATTGATTAAAATATAATTAATTAATTACCTCTTAATTATTGCCTATAATTGTTAATTAATTGATTTTGATATAATTAATGGTAATTAGAATATAATAAATTAAGTGATTTATTAAAATATACTCTATTTATAAACTAATTATTAATCACTATCTATTAAACTTATTCAGTTATAATTAATAATGATTAATATATTATTAATTAATTGATGTATATATATAATAAATAAATAGATTGATTATAATATACTTTATTTATAAATTAATTATTAATCATTAACTGTTAAGCTTATTCAGTTATAATTAATAATGATTAATATATAATTGATTAATTGATGTTTATATAGATAAGTAGTCATGCCTGTGACTTAATGTTGATGTATATATAAACAAGTGTCTGCATATCATCTTGAAAAATTCAGTGAGCATTGTTTTTGAGAAGTTAATTTTTCTTAACAAATAGAACACATATGCATAAAGGAGATGAACCTCGAGTATATAAACGGATGGATTAATCTTTTCTAGGCAAAATTCATATATACACCATAAAGCTTCAGGAGGTGAAATCCAATGGCCTTCTTAGAAATTACTTATTTCATTAATATCAGCTGTGGACTCTTAATAGACAATACTAAAATTCACAAGGTCATGGCCCTTAAAAACATATTTGTATAAGTATTTAAGAAGCTTCACAGTTGAACATATTTCAACATTTATGTGGCAATCAATTAGCATCAAGACGTATGGATTGTGAGGAACCACCCACTTATTATCAATCTTACGTCTGCAAATTATAGCTTTCCTACCATCATCTCTTTGTCTATAACTTGGATAACTGTCTTCACCATGAACATTAAAAGGAGCAAAATTCTTGGGATAATGATTTTTGGACACACCATTTCTCATGCAAGGACAATCTTTATTCATAAAACCACAAAGACCATGAATCATATGCTTAATGACAAGAGAATATAATCGTGGATTTTGATTAGGGTCTAGTATTTCAGTAAATATGATGTAATAATAAGAATCTAGATTTAACAATTTATAATGTGGCTTAAGTATCGGTAATAAATGAGCATGAGGGAATCCACGCTTATGAAATTTAATAACATAAACAAATGCGGCCACATCTACAAAGATTTGTTTTTTGATCAACTCATTTTTTTAGAATTTCAAATTTAGCTCTGAACACTCTAGCCAATAAGTCTAGTTTATCTTGTGGCTTTTCATGAAATTTGAGATTATCTTGTATCTCTCTCCACATAGGGTTACAAGTCATGGTAAGAAAAATATCTGGTTTAACATACATTTTTACCAAAGCCATTGCATCAAGATAACTTCATTTCATGTCAATTGGACAATCGATAAATGAATCTAGGAGCACAACTCGACAATCAATTATAAAACCTTTTGTTTGACCAACGGTAATACTATCCAAAACACCTTGCAGTATTTCTATCCGTATCTCATTTTGTCTTTTCCTATTAAGTCAGGATCTTTCAATCTTTATATAAATGCCGATAACAAAGTGTTGAAGAAATCTCAAGCTATAGAGCAGCATTGATTCATCATTTTCTCTCATTTGGAGCCGATAAAAATAATATTCTCTAGCAAAAACAAAACCATCTTCACAGTATTCTTTGTCGGCAACTAATAGTAAAGAAGATGAATTTGATAAATAAAACAGTGGAATTAAATAATATTTTAAAAATTATAAACAGTAAAAGAAAATTGCCTATGTTTTCCACAGCGAACAATTCAGATGGATCAGTAAAGGAGATGAAATGAACATCAATTCCCTCATCTAAAACATTGTTGTTATTTCCTTTTGAAATTAATCGCTTAATTCCGTGATGCCATCCAGATTCACCACAAGGAAATAAAAGAGTATATTGAAGGGGGTCATAACATGCATAATAAGATTGAGTTCTATAACTTGTACCCGAATGAGTATAGACTTGGATGTAAGGACATTTATCAATTTGTTCATCATCAATCTCATTCCATATAGCAACCACTTATGATGCAGTAGAAAGATTATAAACATGTTGATCAAGGCCAAGATAAAACCTCAGGACGATTTCATGATTCTCAAATGATGGAATCTCCATAAGACTTCGAAAGAACTTGGCATAAGGATTATCTTATAGAATTGTCATAATCAGTTTTAATGTATTCTCACAAAGTTTATCACAACTATTAGTCCTTCTTTCTAGTTCCTCATTAGTATCAAAGAAATAGAGTTGGATTTTGGATACCTTATTAATTGTTGAAACTAAATTGTCAAGGAAATGATAAACTTGATATTGAACATGAAATGTATAAACCCCTTTCTTGTCTTTTGTTACTTTTTGATCATACCTAGCTCCATAGGAGCAACAATGGAAATCTGTCCTGATGAACAACAGAATGATAGAGTTTCAAGATAAAATCTCTTTAAATGACATTGTTCACAATTTGGAACAAAACAAAGTTGTTGAGACTCAACAGGTAAATTATACAATGATGCTAACTCTGACGAAGAATGATGACGGTTTATCCATTAAAATATATAAAAATAAGATGATCACTATGTGTAGTAATAATATTATAAAGAGTAAAAATATAGGTTAAAAAATTTATACCTTGATCTTCAACACTTATCACTAAGTTAGGTTAGATTGGGAAAGAAGATACAGTTGGACAACTTGACTTATCACATGTCATATTAGATGCTTCAAATGTTGATGTCATATCAACAATTTCTTCTACTTGGAGAGAAGAATGAGTTGGATCAACATGATTCACATTAAAATTGAGAGATCGATTTTGTAATAGTTGGCCACTAGATTGATGAATGAAAAGTTGACCACTAGAAGGTTCACTATCAATGAAAAAATTGGAATGTCGATCACTAACTGTTTGACAAATTGTAGCCAAAGTAGTTTTTCTCTTTTTTGCAGCACGAGTTTCTCTAAGTTGTCACAAGAATTCTTGCTTTTCATTTTCTAACATTTCAGCATACTTTTCACGTCTCTTGGCATTTCTATCCATATCTGAATGTAGACAATATTTACGTTCTTCATATATCGATTTATAATCTTTTAAAAAATTCAAATATCTGCCCTAAAAATATGTGAGAAATATATATATATATATATATATATATATATATATATATACTATTTATATCATTATATATATATTTATTAAATGAGATATATATATATATATATATTAAATATTATTCAACGATGCTTAGTTACATTAATAAACGATGACTACAATTTTAAAATGTCAAAATATAATATGATAAAAATTGCAATAATCTCATTTTTATCGATCAATATAAGAGATTACATCTAACAAATCATAGATTTAGTAAAGAGTTTATCATGAACCAATAATGTCTACTATATCCGTTAATATAACAAAATACATGCAACAAACCATATGTTTAAGAAAGAAGCTTAATCATACGTTTAACAAAGAAGGTAAATAAAGAAAAAAATAATCATCATATTAATGAGGAACAAATAGAATGGAATTTTATATAATATTTTTTAGACAAAATTAGACATACCTAAATCGCACAATAACGAACAACGTAAGAATGAACAAGAAGAAAACCTAAAAAAATTAAGGCCAAATGTGATTAGGAAAAACAATTTCAGGAAATGAAAGCTATGATTAATCCATATGATGTGACAGTTATGCAAATGAAAGCTACTTAAAATTGTTTATCATGTATTTTGTACTAACATATAACTGAAAAATTAATCCAAGAATTCTATTTAATGTTAGATAGGAAAATTCCTTATCAATATATAAAGAAGATCAGATAACATTAATATAATCATCTGTAGCTTACTTTCAACTTTTTATTGTTGTAATTTATGAAAAATAAGTTCTTTTAATTAATAATTTTCCATATTTGAGATATAAATGGATTAAGTAGTGCATGAAATTATAACTATGTATATTTATTACAGCTTAATGAAATAAATATTTTAATAATAATTTATAATTTAAGAATATTATGAAAATAACAATAAAATTTAATAAATAAAACACATGGCACGCATGATGCAAGGGGAATAAGTCATAATCAATAATAATAATTCATAATTATCATAAGTTGCAATGGTGACTAACAATATATAATTATTAATTATAATAATTTTAATTAATATTTAATTAAATTAACTCAATATTAAAAGACTTGATTATGACTTTTTAATATATAGAGTAATTAACAAGATCTTTTAGGAAAAAGTTAGAATTTGTATACGATTATAGTTAGAGAAGAAAGAGATAAAAAGGAAATAAAAGTTTTACAATATAAACATTGTTAATGGATATTTTATATTAATTTTTGATACATAATTTGCTAAACTCTTGTCCATTTAATGTTTAAATTGCGTTAATTAAGGGTTATTTGTTTTGATTTTAGGCACATTTGATTTGGAACATCTAATACCATAAATCAAGAAAAAAAACTTTCAAAGGATCTTAGGTAAAAAAGGTTAATGTTTTAGCCAAATGTTAATATTTTAGAAGACAAAGAATGGAGGTTTTTGCATGAACGATAAATTAAATATGTAACACCCCACTCCCGCGTGACCCGAACCCGACATCGATGGTGATATTCGAGTCCGTGCCCCGCGAGGGTGGCGTGCTACATCAATCAGTCAAAACTCAGTATAAATTTTTTTTTTTGAAACATACACATACACATAATAATTTATGCGGAAAACCAATTTCTATAAACAATTCACTGGCCTTGAGGCCCTTTTCATAAATACAATATCATTAATACAAAAATTTAGAAAATCAAAATACACTAATGCAGACGCAAACTGATCCCGACCCCTTTTCTACTTCATTAGCATGCAGATGTCATACGCCCGTTGCCTAACGGGTATTCTTCTGAGTCCTGAAAAATATTTGCAAATTTTGAGTGAGTTTTGCGAACTCAGTGAGAAACCATCATCGATGGTTCACTCAATTCATGCAACACATCGTTCCATATAACAT